>OMMV01234995.1:6241-20489 GCA_900302635.1 Chatrabus melanurus | reverse complement strand
GAACTGTGAAGGCAAACAGCCGCACAACTGGCTCTGAAGTTTAAGCCTTTTTCACATTACCACTCAAAATCGGATTTTTAGCATATCCAGATTGTATCTAGCTTGATTTTATTTTTTTATTTTTTTGGCAGTGTGGACAGCGAAAAACCACATGAGATCCGATTTTTCCAAAGCTGATTCAAACCACATGCGGAGGTGGTTTTGAATGCGATTCTGATCGGATTTTTACAGATCCGTTTCAATCTGAATGTCTCGGCCGCTCAAATAGGATTTCAGTGTCCTCTGCGAGTGACGCAGAGGACGCACAACTCAGTAGTCTCCTCCCTTTCTGTCACTTCCTTGCCATTAGAATAAAGTTTGCACCGTGGCTCCACATTACCATTTGGGACAGAAACGGGCACAGTTCGTTCTCGTCCATTTTATTTATTTGTTTTTCCTGGGCGTAGCCTGTTACCATAGCAATCAATATGGATAAGACTGTCAATATGGACACACGCAGAAAGGATTTGATCACTTGCAATATATAATGTGGACAGTTGGTCAGGAAGATCAAATTCTGCAGTCTGAACAAGGCTTTTGTCAGCTTAAGGCTAAAGGTATAGGTGCAACAACAACAACTAGATCAAAATTCCTCAGAGAGCACAGCAACACCACATCCACATTTCAAAGTATCAGGCCTGTGGAGACATGGGCTTTTAAACAATCAAGTTCATGAACAACAGAATATCTGAACTCATTTTCATAAAATTACGTATTTTCCTATATATAAGTATGAGGTCGGAAATTTGACCTTTATTTCTGAACTTGATCATGAACCAAGCTATTCCAAAACTGAATCACTTCTTGCTGCCCATAAGCCTAATGTACCTGAAAGTTTGCTCAAAATTGTTTCAGGTGTTCTTAAGATATCTCGCCAACATACAAACATGGTTACATGAAGACCAAGGCAATCGCAAGCGTGTATTCCTCCAATGGCGTTGCGAGTAAAAACTGTAAAAGCCACTGCTATATTCCCCCTATGATGCCCAAAGTGGCATTGTCATTTCACATCCGAGTGTGTCTTTGTGGCCAACTGACTTTAGCTACTGACTCCAGAGGTATTGGACATGTAGGAGTACTCAGTAGTAGTAGTGATAATACAATGATAATGATAATCACGACACAGAAAATGATGTCAATATGTGGTATCGTATCAAAAGGAGCCAGTTGATGTGGTTTGGGCATCTGGTGAGGATACCCCCTGGTCGTCTCCCTGTGGAGGTGTTCCAGGCACGTCCAACTGGGAGGAGGCCCCGGGGAAGAACCAGGACATGCTGGAGGGATTATATCTCCCAGCTGGCTTGGGAACGCCTCGGGATCCCCCAGGAAGAGTTACAGTTCTTGGCCGAGGATAGGGAAGTGTGGGCTGAGCTGCTTGGTCTGCTGCCACCGTGACCCGGACCCGGATAAGCGGTAGAAAATGAATGAATGTGGTATTTGTTATAATAACACCTACTTATGTAGATTTGCTGACGGAGAAAATTATTGAAGTTCGGACAATAAGAGAATCTTTAACAGTGGTTCCAATGTGTTTCATTTTGTATTCATTTTTTGTGAAACAGATTATAGTGCATTTTTATGTTTAAAAAAATGTGATTTTTAGCCAGCTATGGAGCTGTGTATGCTTATGTTATTAGGTGATTATTTTTATGATTATTATTATTGGCAATTGAAGATTGTGAATCCTTTATTTGAATACTCAGGAAAATATTATAGTGGTTACAAAGAAAATCGTTTTTATGACTTAAATCTTCAAAAATTCAAAGGGACTACACGTTTAAGGTTTAGACATTTTTAGCCGATAATTGCACTGACAAAAAGGTTGCAAAGGGAACATTAAAGCAGTGCAGAAATCCTAACTGTTCATCTCATCCTGTCAACATCAGTGAACATTCACGGTCAAGAAGGTTGCTGCTGCCCGGTAGAAGTTAATACTTTATGTGTGAAATCAGGTCAGATGTTTCTGTGTCATTTCTTGCGTTTTTGCTACGCTGAATTATTAGGCTGAGTCCACTATTTAACTATGATTTGTGATGATCACAGCACGCTAACCCAGCTAGCAGACAGGCCTCTCGCTGCTTACGTCAAACACAGTTGTAGTTCGCACGGGATAGATCACATTAGAACTTCGCCGCGATAGCTCGGCAAAGCCATGCTAAAACTAGAGTAATACAATCAATCAATCAGTCATCTCCTGACTTCACAGCACAGGAGAGCTCTGCTGGAATGCTGCTAAGCTGCAGACGTACCAGCCAAATTACTCCAGAGGGGAATTACCAGGCCATAAATCCAGACGTCAGGAGGATGGCTGTAGCCTATTTCATGGAGGAGAGGGGGAAAAAAAATCCACACAACTTGTTCCCATTACCATCATAACGATTGTGTTGTTGTGCACGGCTCAGGCGCATCGCTGCCAACACATTGAAACATGTTTGCATCCAAACACAGCCTCAAATCATAGAGGCTTTGCGCTAAAACATTATGAGGCGGCGCTGCGGCTCGTCACCGTGTGCTGACAGGTCCTCCGAAATAAATGACCTTCCACAAATCGTGGGAGCAGCTCACAATCATCTCCTACTCATTCATGATCTATAAACAGGAGGCAAGCTGCAGCCTGCAGGCTGCACCTTCACACGCACAGATAGTCAGGTAGCAATGCAACAAACTCATCCACCAATTTGTTATCCCACTTTAAAGATCCATCATCGTGACGTGATTGGTGTTAGACCTAAAACAAAGGATCCTTTTAGCTCTTTTGTCCGTGCAGTCCTCGTGTAAGTAGCGGGCAAACAGCAGGCGCACAGTCCAGTCAACACAGTAACCACTGGCACCACATTGTTGGCAGGTACGCGGCTTCATTACTGCTCATTAAGATGGATAAATATGCTGTCTGGCGCTTCACTTACCGTTTGCAGCGAGCTGGGGGGTTTTTTTTCCCCCCATCAAACTCAAAAAGTGCCAAAGTAGACAAAGTGAGGGCACCAGTGCTGGTAGTGATGCTGCAGTGTGTACTCAGCGGGCACACTTCAGCTCAGCTGGCGTGTGCCTCTGACTGACGCCTTTGGGTGCCAGCAGCTAAACAAGTCCAGGTATGAAGGCTGAACCCGGCGCAGCCTGCCAACGTCTCTGAGTGTCTGGCTTCATGAATCCACACACTCAGCTCCTTACTGAGCGACGCTTTCTGGTCATCTCACAGGTGACGCCAGTGGATTGAGAACCAGTTAGCGTGAGTTAATTCAGTTCAGTGTCACTGCTTAGAGGCCAGTCAACACAAATTACTTCAAAACTATTGCATTTGAAAAAAAAAAAAAAAGTATTCCGGGGCCATGAGGCCTGGACAACACCTGATCTCCTGATTTGAGTCAAATGCATTTGGCTAAATGTGATGTGATTCTTAAAGATTTGGTTACAGTCAAAGATCAATATTCCTAGGCTTTGGAAAAGCCTCAACGTGTACCCTGTAAAATACAGTGAATGGATGGATGGACAGATAGATGGATAACTCAAAAAGAGTAAATGCTATCAACTTGTGAGTCTCCAACTTAAAAGGGCACGTAATGAGTATAAACACGTCAAAATTTAATGAAATTTGATGCACCAGATCAAGCCAAAAAGAAGCTTTTTGATTATGTAATATTCCATAGATCTGTCTGCTACTTGCTGGATGGTTGGTGGATGCTCGATTGATGATGGAAAATTAGGAATCAATGTGGCTGATGTTAAATGTAGCTTGAAATGAGCGTGTTTGTCAGTTTCTTTCATTTCCAAAGTCTAGGCCTGTTGGCCACCAAGGTCACAAGAATTAAAGTGCATCACAAACTTATTTTAAAAAGTGTGCAAATTACATTTATTTCTAGTGGGTGTCTAAGTGTTCATATCCAACATCTGACTGTAGGTCAGTTGGTAGAGTGGGTTGTCCATTAACTGAAGGGTTGGTGGGTTTGATCCCTAATTGCTGCTGATTGCCAAAGTATCCTAGAGCAAGACACTGAACTCCAGGCCTCTTCAACATTGAGGCACAAAGTCCCCACAGCGTCCCTATGTAGACATGGGAAAAGGTGTGGAGCAGCCATTCCCAAATTTAACTTATCTCAAAATCGCCTGGGTCCACCTAAATCTTTACTCACAATTTTGATCGTCACTTAAGACTAAAGCCCCTCCCACACAAACGACGTGTTTGTGGCGTTCAGAGGCGCGCACAGCACTTGCCACCCAACTCGCCACTATCCACCACAAACACGCCACACAACACTCAACTGTCAACTTCACTCGTCGCACGGTCGCACCTTACACGACACTAACTATCTGTATGACAGGCTGGAAAGCACCAGGTTGTTCAGAAATTCCAAATCCATGATAAAATGGAAAACAACAGACAAAGATGATAAAACATCTTTGCAGACGATGCCTAGGTTACACGTTACGTTAAACGCCTCTGAACGGCGAGCATGCGCACACACACTGGCAGTCGCTGGTATTGGTGGTGAGTGCCGGCGAGTGTGGTTGCCACACACACGCCTTCTATGTGAGGGGAGCTTAAGATGAAGTATTTCCATATATACAATATGTTAAACTAGGTCAGATAAGCAAAGACTAACATAATTTAAATCCCATGGCTTTGTTTTATTATTTCTGATTACATTTTAAAAATAATCACATTTTTTTCAGCAATTTTAGACTATTACAAATTGAAAATCCAAGACGTTTTTTTTTTTCATTTATTTTTAACCCACATCAGTATATTTTTTTTATTTATTTTCTGAACGTTATACTTATTCAGCTGAAATTTTATGTGATTGTCACCTATACAGTTGTCTTCAATTTCACTTATTTTGATCCAGTTTGATTAAATACTGTCAGCTCCATAATTTTTATTATGTTTGATATAATGGTATCTGGTTGGACTCCATAGCAAAATTTTGAGCTTTGTGTCAATTTTTCATAACTACTGAACTGTCAGAGCAGTTTTAATTCAGGATATTTGTGTCAAAGCAACTGTAGGGAGTAGGAGTAGGTATTGAATTTTTGTACTGAGGAATTGTGTTCGAAAAAGAGGGAAAAAAATGCTCAAAAGTCTTTCAAAATGAAATGTGGTTTATCAGCCAGATACTCAAAAGACTTTTTAAAAATAGTTGCAAAGTGAGCCTATCTAGCTATGTTACAGATATCTGCAAGACTGGCATAAATAAAAACATGTTAACAGTATTAAAGAAGAAGTAGTTCTGCTGGGGTCCACATGAACCCCCAGGTGTACAGATTAGTAAGTTTCACGACGTGTACTGGTGAGGGTTAATGACCTCTCATGGCCCACCTGAGTACCTCAAAACAGAAAAAGAATGCTCACGTCTGCACCAAAGTGCACCAGGTTCCAGCACATCTCTGCTGTTAAAGAGGATGATGGATGACAATCTGATTGGTTGATTTTATGATATACCTACCTACCTATATTAATCCAGCCCTATTGAACCAAGCACCCTGCTTTGTACTGATATTTTCCGCCACTTAAAAAGCAATGTGGGCTTGAACACATACCAAATGGGTTTGCGCTCATTTGCACCACCCATTTTTCACCAGCCCTCAAGATAGGGCCCATTGTGTTGCCATATACCAGATGGTGCAGCCACAATAAATAAGCTATTTTTTAATTGTTGTTTTACAGGAGGTTTTACTTTGATAACTGAATTGTTTCTTTAATGAAACAGGGGGGAAAAATCTCACATTTGGTTTTTGCTAGAATAGAAATGTATGGAGGTTTCAAACTTGATTTTCTATTGACCCATTGTTCGAAAACAATCGAACACTACATTGTTATCAAAATTCTGTGTTGCCCAAAGCATTTGCACAGTACTGTGCATATAATTTGACAGGTCATGAAACTTGTGCTTTCGTGAATGTGCACGTGTGAGCAGATGAGCAACAAATTTTGGTTTATTGAGGATGTCATGGTGTTATGAAAGCTAGAGCAAGATGATCGAATGAATGAGTTTTATGCAGCTGTAAATGCCAGTTTGAGTCAGAGGTGAGAAATGTTGTACAGAGAGAAGAAGGAGGATTAGGCAATTCGATTGACGTGGGAGGAAGATGAAGATAGGGTCAAGGATAATGCCAAGATTCCCCACCCAGTGGAGCCATCAGTGATGAGGGCGGCCTAGGAAAGGAAGATGTTGACAGTGATCATTATATGAGATTTTTTTGTCATGAAGTTTTATGAAACATTTGTGGAACATTCGGCATAATCGTTGTTTCCTCCCAAGCAGTGACCGCGGATTAAACTACTAAATGTTGCTACTTGAATGTGTTCTGCTTTAACATGTGGAACATAATGGGTGTGATTGATCTACCATCACAGTATGACAAAGTTTTACATCAATAAAAGGCCCACACTGGCAATTTTGATGTTTAAACCAAATGTGGAGGATTTAGCATACATTCTATGTCACAGCCGACCATTTAATAAAATATACACATGACTCAGGAAGTTAAGCAGACCTTTTCCGACTTGTCTTCTACTGTGTTCAGTTCGTTGTGGTGCACTATTAAAATCAATATGCTAATATAGAAACCTTGTTTGGATAGGTATATTCTAACAAACATCCCTGATGTCTTTTTTAATACAAAGTCTAGACCGAATCCTGTTTGGTATTTTCACATGGAAAAGAGTCTCACCTTCAGCTGCATTGTAGTCATGTTGGGAAGATAATCACAGGAGAAAAAATAGACGGCACTCAGGAAGCTTATGGAGTCATGAGGTCACTGGACAGTTTGGTGATGCTGATATCTTTGCAGGAGAACGAAGGTCCAAGTCTTTAGGGTCCTGGTGTGTCCTGTCTTACTGTATGGTTGTGAATCTTGGACGCTAACCGGTGACCTAAGGCAACGATTGGGTGCCTTTGGTACTGGGTGTCTTCTAATAGATCCTTGGGTACTGCCAGAATGACTCTGTGCCAAATGAAGGGTTATTTTGGTAGACTCAGATAAGGAGTATCACTTGCATTGTTAGGGAACCTCGGCTACGACATTTTGGCCATGTGGCGCGTTTCTGTGGGTATAATCCAGCTTGCAGGTGCCTCAGTGTTGGGAACCCTCACAGATGGAGAAAGCCAAGGAGATGCCCACTTTTCACCTGGCTGTGGTGGATAGATGGTTACTTTTGAGAGGTGGGGATGTACTGGTTGTCTGCCAGGGTGGTTGCCATCCAGGGTCAGGGTGGTTCCGTGGTGTGGTGGATGTGGTGACGCGCAGTACCATCGAATGCTCCCAGACCTGAACCAGAGAGTGCACATCTCCACCAAGGTCCAACAGTCGTGTTTATCTGTCCTTAACTGAGTTGAATTGCAGATGGTGGCACTGTTTCATCAAAGTACAAATAACATGGAAATCAGTGGGAGACATTATAAAAGTATTAATTAAAAATTATTCTGAAGCTGCATCTACTTCATCATTTAATCAACTCTTCCTTCAGCCAAGGCCTAACTCTTCACCAAAACATCATCGAGATCCATTGATGCCTTTTTGAGATATCCTGCTGACAATCAAACAGATAAACAAACAATGCAGAAAACATTAACTCCTCAGTGGATACAATCATTCAACATGGATTCACTCCATGGTGTAGTCGTGATTTCGTGCACATACATATAGACACTTTTTATATTGTGTGTGTGTGTGTGTGTGTGTGTAAAAAACATTAAATCGGTGACTGTGTAACAAAATAACTAAAATCTTTTCTGTGATAGTGACCTGCTGATGATTCTGTCACAAAAGTGGCATCTATTATTCAGTGTAACATCGTATAACTATAAAAATAAAATATTCTTGTAATTGTTGCAAACAGTAGATATTGCATGTTTTTACACCATATATTTCAATATTTATTGCATATTTTATCCCCAAATTTAGTCTGAACTCTGGACAGTTTCAACTCCCATCTACATATTTGCCTCAGCTTGTATCATGATTTTGTTGTAATTACCACTGAAAAGGACAATCCACGTTAAGATCTCTGCACTGCATTGTTCCATCATCTGTGACATTTTGCATTCATAGAATTTTGTATTATCCTGTGATGCGTTGCAAATGTATGTGTCCATTATACTTTGAAGTACTGTAGACATACTCAGGGAACAAAGCAGCATTCTCTCTAATAGCTTTATTGTCATTACACCCTTGTGTATCGGTAGCACATGTGGGGTTATTGTTTTCGCTCCTGTGTGTCCTTCCGCCCGTCCGTGTGTGAATAAAATAACTCAAAGTGTTTTGAACCGATTTGGACGAAGCTTTGTGAAATGATTGAGGGTCAGCCAAGGACAAAGTAATTTGATTTTGAGGAAAAAAATGGGTTAAAAGTCAAGATCACAGGCCAAGGTTAAAATTTGGGCCCAATGCTTATATATCGGGGATATTTACTGCTGAATGCATATTTAGAGGAACTGGTCCAAGATAAACCTAGGGTCGCTATGAACCAATAGTATGAAGTCATATATCACCTTTCTATTGGTCACATGACATTTGATCCCATGTGACCTTGAAAGGTCAACCTCACCATCTTAAGTGTTTAACTCGAACAGTTTGGCGCTAATATGGATAAAACATGGTCGAAGGGTTGTGTGTTAGTCAAAGATAAAGTGGTTCAATTTAGGACAGTTTGATGAAATGTTAAGGCCACACAGAATCATATATTATGCTATCATAGAATCACAAAGAATTCATTTGCATTACTCTGTGTTAAACATGTAAAGTGTGGGTGTTGCACTCTGAGTGTCTGAGCATTGTGTTAGGTCAGGTCGGGTTTGGGACCATGAGCTGGTGCTACGGGTTCCTAAAACTACTATCTCAAGGAACTGCTTTGGATCCCAACTGGTGACCACCAGACAGACCATCCTCATTTCCCAGAAGTAACCAGTAGGCCAGTATGTGGGTGTTACATGGGCGTGGCCTTGGCGTGGCCCAGTTGCTGCCTGCATGCTGGATCATACTTGGGAAAATATGCCACATGGTCGTAGTGTTGCAGCTGATGCTTCCTCGTGATGTGTGTAGTAGACCTCACCTCACTTCAGTACATGTAACAATTGCGTTGTAAAGTTCCAGTGCAACCCATAGATAAAATGGTAAAGTTTCAAGTTAAAGTTTTTACTTTCCTTTAAAAGTGACTTGCAGTTACAGGTGTCTATATTTTCCACTCTACTGCCCCCTGCTGTTTTGGAGAATATTGTAAAACGGAATGTGCCTAGCACAAATGCCTTTCGCTCTGTTGAGGCACAGTGGTGTTAGTAATAGTTGTGAAGCACTTCTCTAAACAGCTGTGCGTGGCCAACACTGAGCGTTTAGGCCATATGGACCATCAACATGAGGACTTTGCTCTTTGTTTTTCCATCCTCCAGTATCATGGCATGTCTCCACTGTTTTCAAAGTGTCACATAGCCGCATGAAGACCTATCAAGTCTCGTTTGGCGAGAACCTTTCTTGCGTCTTTTTATTCCCTTTTTTGCTGGGTAGAATGTTAGCAATTTGCAAGCGAGACGACTTGTCAGGAGTTGAAGACTGGTGCAGGTGGCTCAATTTGTCTCCTTGTTTTCATATAGCCGAAGCAGTGAGTATCGGCAGAAGTGTTGGTGAAGCTCTGCAAATCTTTGTGAGTTCAGAGAGTGCTGCAATTAATTATGTCACCCAAGTTTTGACGCACATAACATTATGCTGTCACTCCCTTGGCTGTAATTGCCGGCTGTGCGTTACTCTCCATGAGAACAGCGGGAATGTAAGATGGCGGGATACGTTTGATAAAACCGCCATCAAACGTTCAGAAAATAGGAACAGAAATCTGAAAATAAAGGCCTTTGTGCCTAACATGCAAGTGATGCATCCACTTAAGGGCTGACAAGTTTGTAGAAACGCAAACAAATGTGCTATTAAATAACACTTGGTGACATTTTAATCTAACTACGCCTGTTTTGTTGTTCTCTGACACACTCATGAGTCATTTTAAAAGGCTCAATGTGTATTTGGTTTTCCCCAGGACCAAAAAAAAAAAAAAAAAAGGCAAAAAAGGAAATGATGTGTTTTACTTTGAAGCAGGAGCAGCAGCTTTGGAGCGAGTAGAAAAATAGCTTCAGCAGTTAGCACCAGCGCACCTACGAAATCCGCAAATAAATACGTGGCGCTTTTGGAGAAACGAGCTCTGATTGCCAAGAAAGACTGACATTTGTTTTGATTCCATTTAAGCCATATTTTGGTAACACCGTGCTATCGGCGTGAATACTGTAGAAATATGCTTTTGTTTGTTTTGCATTTAAGAAGATTAGACCGAAGGAAAGGACGCGGACGTTTTGAGGAGACGCCGCTTGTTGAGAAGTTGTTAGGCTAGGTGGTGGTTCGTCTGGGGGTACGAGTTTGGAACACCAAGTCTCCTCTCCTGGAGCGGTGAACCAGAACCAAGTGGAGTGAGGCTAGTGGCCCACAAGAGCGCCATTGTTCTTCACATTAATCAAACTGAGGAAGGGCAGGTAGCATTTCCCCAGCCCACCCCACACGCACACCCTGCCAAACTCCATGAATGGACTGCTTTTTTAGCTGGCAGCGATTGGCCATCGGAGCTCCGAGAGGATGTGTGTCTGTTTAATTAGTGTGATGAGCTCAGCGGAGTTTATGTGCAGTGTCGGACACCAGGTATTAACCCCTCCAGTTTGACCCCGCGAGGGGGGCGGCTGACCTCAATCTTGACATCTCTTTCTTTCCACTGCTCTCTCTCTCTCTTTCCTTCCTTCATTAGAAAACGACAGATTAAAAAACAAAGAGGGGGCAAAGCGGACTGAAAGAGGGGGAGACGGGCCTGAACCTTGACCTGAACCGTGATTCTTCTAATGACGGCGTCATTAGGACGGCGAGCTGTTGGTCTGCGGCGACGCTGAAAGCTGCTGTCTCCGTGTTCAGAACACACGGCGCTCCACGGAACCGCCGTGACGTCACGTGTGAGGACACAGACACAAGTTTGGCTCCTGGCGATTTGTTGGATGAGTTCAAGTTCAACAGCGTGTTCTTAGAATCGTCTCGGCGCTAAGACAAAGGAACTGTCGGCACGCCGGCAGACACACCACGTGGAGTTTTGTTGCTCTCATTTCCGTTTGGACCATAAGCACACATATAAATGACACATAGATCATCCGCTGACAGCCGACTTACGCATGCTTCACATGAGGGAGTGCCATATGTTAACATTACCCGGGGGCGCTGTTTTCTAATTCATTTAACCACATCAATGTTTTTCTAACGGCCGATTAAAAGCATGAAAAGATATGAAAACATTCTTAATCATGCCAGTCGCACTTTCCACAAAGGTGCAACAACCACTGCAGGCACAAGCAAAGCTTTGGCTATCATCCTTTATCGGATTATCCACTTTATTAGTTTAGTGGAACAAACACAAGCACTTCAGGGGACTCCAAAGGATTATAATGCCTCTTTGCTCACAAGATGGTTTGTTTTTATGTTTTTTGTGTTTTTTTTTTTTTTTAAACAAAGGCTATTAATTAGCGAAACAGTTTGTGTCTTTCTAATATTCTGGGTAATTATGCAGAGAAAGTGACATGGTCAGTGCAGGAGCCCACGTCGAAAAGTTAAAGGCCACTTCCTCTGATGACTTATGGCAATGATTTAAGGAACTAGTTTGGATTAATTCCATACACGGCTAATTTCCTAAACCATCTGGAAATGATTGAAATTCTTTTAATTCATGTAGCCCAGTCCAGTTTGGAATTACAGCTAAAATTGCAGTATAAGGACATTCTATAAGTGTAACTAGAAGGGCACTTAGAGAGCACAAACCTCTGCCGAGGCTCCTTCCTTGGCCCCTCCACAACGTTTTATAAAAATCAGACGGGTAGTTTGCATAATCCTGCTGGCACACAGGCAAACAAACAAATGGTAATGAAAACAGACTTTCCTGAACGGAGGTAATTATGAAAGCAACTGCAATTCATGACGGATTAACAGTTACAGAAAGATGTTCAAGTGATTTCATTCATTAAGACAGCATCAATCATCAGTCAATCATTACAATTAATAATTCTTGCAACAAGAAAAAGTAAAATCCTAGTTTTCTTTCAAAGATGATTCAGACTCAGGTTATATTTGCTAAAGGACCGTGGTTATATTAAAACATTATTAGCAATTAGTCTGTGAGTCACCTATGGCAGTTGCATCATATGAGAGAAATCCTGTTTTTGAAAAATTGCTGAATAAGAAACACTCGGGTATCAATGGAGTAACTACAGGAGAGCTCTAAATGAATTCAAACATGTCATTTTTACGTACTCTAAAATTGCATAGTGTAGTTGTTAATGTGTTCTTACTGATTCTGCTTTATTACTGGTGATATTATTACTTTTCTTCAGGGACTATTTATCATGCAACACATCCGCTGGAAACAAACCAACGAAAAAGAATTTCTACAACTGATGATATGAACAGATTTATTAGCAAAATACACTGAGCTGGCTATATTTCTTCAGACATTTTGTACTATGAACATACAATTCATTTATAAAAGTTGATCGTTATGCTATTTTGAGCATACAATGAATTTTGTTGCAAGCATTATTTTATTGCCATTTTGAGCATACGGTGAATTTTGTAACTAGCATTATTTTATTGCCATTTTGAGCTTACGGTGAATTTTGTAACTAGCATTATTTTATTGCTATTTTGAGCTTACGGTGAATTTTGTAACTAGCATTAGTTTATTGCTATTTTGAGCTTACGGTGAATTTTATTGCTAGTATTATTTTGTTGCCATGTCAGCATATGGTGAGTTTTGTCACTAGTGTTATTTTATTGCCATTTTGAGCTTATGGTGAATTTTGTCGCTGGTGTTATTTTGTTGCCATGTCAGCATATGGTGAATGTTGTCGCTGACGTTATTTTGTTGCTATTTTGAACATATGGAGAATTTTTTTTTTTAATCTTTCCTCGTTGACTGTCATGGAATACTTTCTAAACAAAATTTTCAAACAAGGAAATGAAGCAATCTCCTGAGTTTGATTGCTAACAATGCTTTAATATGATTCAGGTTGTTAAAAAAAAGAAAAGAAAACCTGAGTAAAAACCTGAACTTATTCTTTCATATCACTCTGCTGCTACGGGAGTGATAAACAAAGAAGTGGAGTCACAGCATGTTGGCGCTCTAAAGCACAGTGTTTGCTGCACCCCCTCTGAAAACACTTTATTAATTGGATTTAGATATTTGCGAAATGATCTATTTAATGGGATTACCACTCGTATAATGATCTTATTTATGAGGGAAGCAATCCAAGCTTTGGGGCGGGCTGATAATGCATTTCCAGCTCTTTGGCAGTTAATGTTGTGTTACAAGGGAAGATAAAGTTGAAGTCTTATAGTAAATGAATAGGTAAGTTAGCCCGGTGAAATGGAGCTGGTATGGTGGCAGGTCAGACGGGCTTGAGTGGCAGCACTCGCATTCCACAGGCCTATCTGGACGGTCGGCTCAGACCTGCTGAACTCCTTACAAGTTCAAGGCAGACGTGAAGGAGAGAGCGAGTCGCCCCCGCTCACCCCTCCTCGGCAGCATAATGGTCCATTCTTACAATTTTATCCTCCTTGATATCTCGTTGAAGCTTTTAGAAATGCTGTTTCTACTTAAATAGCTGGAGGTAAAGTCCTACCTTCTCCTCCCCTCTCCTGTGTAGGAAACTCATCAGATCCAGAATTTGTACAGGAAAAAGTCATACTATGTGAAACAAGGTAGAAATGATGTTGAGCAAACAGAGCACAAGACGGCAGTTGTTTATTGAGGCTTTTTAAATACATTTTACATGTTTGCCAACAAATTTAAGATGTTGTTTTTTCCTTTACGGAGGTTTTTAGCTACATTTTCTATCTTTTCATGTTCTGTTGAGCCACTAATGCAAAAAAAAAAAAAAAGTATATATGCAAATTCATTTCTTTTTGCAGAGCACACCGACTTTAAAACATTACCATTTCAATAAAACATTTGCTTTATACACGTTAAAAAAAATATGTTATAATCTTTTACTTTAAAAGGATGTATTCTCAAATGAGATTATGCTAATAGACTGTAATTTGCATAAAACGGGTGGAAATATTAAACCAGATTAAAAATTCTGAATATTTAAGAGTTTTATCCATGCTGTTAGTCAACAAATATATTCATTCTCCCAGAGAATATTAGAGCCTAAAT
>OMMV01234991.1:4066-15169 GCA_900302635.1 Chatrabus melanurus | reverse complement strand
AACTTTATGCCTCTGCAGTTCCTGCAGCTCTGCACATCACCCTTATTCTGAAAAATCAGAACCAGTACATGATCTCCACTCCTCAGGCATCCTCTCACTTACCAAGATTTTATTAAACAATCTGGTCAAATAGACTATACAATGTTGCATGGAAGTCTGGGACAGTACCTCTGGATTGGCAAACTGGGGTGTTGATTCCCTTCCTTAAAAAGGGGGACCAGAGAGTGTGTTCCAATTATAGAGGAATCACTCTTCTCAGCCTCCCTGGGAAAGCCTATGCCAGGGTGCTAGAGAGGAGACTTAGACCGATAGTCGGACCTCGCATTCAGGAGGAGCAATGTGGGTTCTGTCCTGGTTATGGAACAGTGGACTAGCTCTTTACCCTCACGCGGATATTAGAGCGGGATTGGGAGCATGCCCAACCAGTCTTCATGTGTTTTGTGGACTTGGAAAAGGTGTACAATCGGGTCCCCCGAGTTTTCCTGTGGGAGTATGGGATATTGGGACTGCTGCAACATGTGATCCGGTCTCTTTATGACTAAAGTAGGAGCTGTGTCCGCAATCTTGGCATCACATCAGACCTGTTGACCTCTAGGTGAGGGGAAAGTTATTTTCCCCAAGTGGAGGAGAAGTATCTTGAGGTCTTGTTCATGAGTGGGGGTAAGATGGAGGGTGAGCTCAACAGATGGATTGGGGCTGTTGTTCTGCGGATGCTGTACCAGACTGTTGCGAAGAAAGAGCTGAGCCAGAAGGCAAGGCACTCAATTTGCCAGTCGATTTACACTCCTCTCCTCACCTATAGTCATGAGCTTAGGGTATTGACTGAAAGAACAAGGATGGGTAAGGTTAGACCTTACCCTTGTGAAGCGCCTTGGGGCGACTATGTTGTGATTTGGCGCTATATAAATAAATTGAATTGAAGGTCACAGATACAAGCAGTGGAAATTAGGTTCCTCTGTAGGATATCTGGGCTTATAGTCATGGACAGGGTGAAAAGCTCAAATGTCCAGGGAGGGACTCTGAGTAGAGCCGCTGCTTCTTCGCATCAAAAGGAACCAGCCTGCCAGCCTTGTGAAGCGCCTTGGGGTGACTATGTTGTGATGTGGCGCTATATAAATAAATTTAATTGAATTGAGCTGAGTTTGGGCATCTGGTGAAGATGCCCCCTGGTTTTCTCCCTATGGAGGTCTTACAGGTATGCCCAACTGGGAGGAAGCTCCAGGGAAGAATGAGCTGAGGCTGAGAAACCCGGGGAAGACTCTGTGTGTTCTGGGTATTCCCCGGGGCCTCAGAATCCCACAGGAAGAGTTAGAGGACTTGACCAATGATGGGGAAGTGTGGGCTGAGCTGCTTGGTATGCTGCCACCATGACCCAGACCCAGGTAAGCTGCAGAAAATGAACGAATCTGGTTAAAATTCCCTACCATCTTGCCTAAACATTTCTGTGCCTTCACTAGTATGTCATCTGGACCAACTGAATTTCCACTCTTCATCCTCATAGCTGTCCTCAAATCAGCCTTACTAATCCGTTGCACTTCCTGATTCACTCTCTCCACATCATCTAGCCTTCTCTCCCTCCCATTTTCTTCATTCTTCAGCTCCTCAAAGTACTCCCTCCACCTTTTCAATACACTCTCCTCGCTTGTTAGCACATTTACATCTGCATCTTTTATCACCCTAACCTGCTGCACATCCTTTCCAGCTCAGTTCCTCTGTCTGGCCAATCGGTACAAATCCTTTTTTTTTCTCCTTAGTGTTCAATTTCACATAAAGCTAGCTATATGCCTTTTCCTTAGCTTTTGCCACTTCTCTTATCACCTTACAACACATCTCCTTGTACTCCTATCTACTTTCATAATCTCTCCAACTATCCGGATTTTTTTTTTTTGTGGCAACCTCTTTCTCATCATACTTTCTGGTACATCTTCATTCCACCACCTTCTCCTTGTCCTCCGTCTGTCCAGATGTCACACCCAGTACCTTCCCAGCTGCCTCCCTCACCACTTCTGCAGTCATTGTCCAGTCATCCAGCATCACTTCACCTCTGTCCAGTGCCTGTCTCACATCCTCCCTGAATTTCACACAACAGTCTTCCTCTATGAGCTTCCACTTGAAGTAGTTTATTCTCATTCAGGTGTCTGTCTCATCAAATTTTGTAATTTTTAACATACATCTCGAAGGCGTTGCAACAAAATCAATTCCCAGCTTGAACATGTTGTCCACTAAATTCAGCAGATCTGTTGTCTTGGCTTCATTAATACAAGGTCACTGTCCTGTAAATCATTGCTGACAAATTATATGATTTTGGAACATCATTTAGATATGATCGGCTTCTGTGAAACTTGGATAAAGCCAAATATGCACCTGCCTTTAAATGAAGCCTGTCCAGGGCTGCACGGTGGAGCAAGTGGCTAGCGCACTTACTTCCAAAACAGAAGGTTCCCAGTTCAAGACCATTCTCCACATAATGTGTTGTTGCATCAGGAAGGGCATCTAGTGTAAAATTTGTGCCAAATCAGTATCAAATCCATATCAGAACTGCTGTGGTGATGCCATGTGTTAAGGGAGAAGCTGAAGAACACACACACACACACACACTTTAAATGAAGCTTGTCCACCTGTGTACACAAACACCATTTTGCCCATAATACTAAACAAGGTGGAAGTGTTGCTTTAATGTATAAATCTGTTTTTAGCTTAGTGGTTTATTGGGATGCTAAATTAACTCATTTGAACATGTAATTGTGTCAGTGTCAGGTCAAGGTCAGCATTGATCCTGTTACTGGTAGCACTGTAACCCAAAACAATGTGCCATATGGATGGATAATCGGTTAGACCTTACACTTGTGAAGCGCCTTGGGGTGACTATGTCGTGATTTGGTGCTATGTAAATAAATTGAATTGAATTAAATAGATGGTTGGTGTCAAAACCGACTCCCCCACTAGGGTTCATGCTCATGATGAGGGTGACATGACACACAGCAGGACAAAAACCAGACCTGTCAAAGGGCGGATAAGCGCCTTGTGAGTCAACAGTCATCATGTTTTCATGTATTTTATTTATTTATTTTTCTATTTTGGGTATTTTATGGGTGTGTGTATCCTGGGCATGGCGTTATTCTGCATCTGCGGACTATAGGTGATCCTCCAGCCTACAGATAAATCATTGTTGAGGGTTGGTGACAGGATCAACACTTCAGCCACCATAAAACCTGTCACAAAGATAGACACTGAAAAATTTGAATTCTTTTTTTCTGAACTCCGTGGGAGTAATTCTGCAGCTGCATTCCATCAGAGGGTAGCATGGTATGAAGGGGATGGGGAAAGCCGTTTAGAGCCTCATCGCTGGTCAAGAAAAAAACAAACAAACACAGGAGATGGTCTTGTCTTTGGAGGGTGGTGACTGGTGTGGTGCTGACGGATTGTTCACTGCATGGCAGCGGCCAGGTCCAACCTGAGGCAGCTCATGCAGGTGGACACCTGCAACATTCTTTCCCTGAACAAGGATGACCACCTTTCACTGCTGACAAGGGAGCTTGGAAAACAGCACATTGGGTGGCTACGCCTACATTTGGTCTGGTTGCTCCAATGGTTTGCGTACTGAGGGAGTGGCAGTTTCTGTGGAAGACCAGCTCCTTCCAATGGTGTCAGATGTCATCCCTGTCCATGAGCATATTATGAGGCTCAGACTCAAGGATTCATTGGGTGTTTTGTCTGCTGTCGCAGTCTACAGTCTGACTGCAGTGAGTGATGTCTCGGTGAGGGAGACGTTTTATTCACAGCTTCACTCTGTGATTGATGACTGTCCCAGAGGTGACACAGTACTGGTCATGGGTGATTTCAGTGTGACCGCTGGCACTGAGAGGGCTGGCTACAAGGACTGCATTGGTCCACATAGATCTGGTAACCATGGCAAAAATGGGCCAATGCTTCTTGATTCTGCAAAACATTGAGGGCTACAAGTTACTGGATTGTGGTTTTAATGTCCAGACCCAGACCACTGGACATGGTATTAGTATTCCATAGGAAATTGACCATGTCCACCTGTCTATAGACTTGTGCGGCTTCCCTGAGTTTTCAGGTGAAGTTTCGCAGACTACCGTCTGCTCACTGCCCAAGATTAAATATGGCCAGACTTCAAGATCAGACCGTTTCTCAGGAATTTGCTTGCAAGGAACCCAGCAACTGAAAAACATCAAGTAGACACCAATGCTTCACCTGGCTGCAGCAGATAGATGATTACTTTCGAGAGGTGGGAATGGACCAGTTTTCTGCCTGGGTGGTTGCCATCCAGGACCTGGGGCATTTCCATGGTGTGGTGGATATGGCGATGTGAGACACCAGCGCATGCTCCCAGACCTGACCTGAAATATACAGGGACTAACCCACTGCAGTGGGAATACATTGGCTTTGGTCCTGGTTCATAGTGTTGTCATTTCAGATATCAATATATCTTCATTTACATCGGATGGTCTGGATCACTGATTCATTACGTTTGAAGCATCATCATCCTGCCCGATGAGGCTTATGTCATCTACTCATCACATTATTTCCCCGACAGTGACAAAATTTAACATTAGATTACATGAAATTCTGGGGTCACTCGCTGAACATGGTCACTCAGTGGACAGCCTTGTAAATCGCCTGAATACAGCTCTGACCAATCTACTGGATTCAAATGCCCCAGTTGCTATAAAATCTTGTCTCCTGAAGATGAAATTGCTTTGGTTTAATGAACACTTACAGAATCTTAAGCTTAGCTGTTGGAGTCTGGAGCGTAAATGGCTTAGCTCTAAATGTTTTTTTTTCTTCTAAATTTCACATCCTGCCTGTGCCTCTAGCAGTCCTCTTGCAGGACAATGAAGCCCAAAATGCTCCCAGTGTGCAGGTCAACACCTTCCATTGAAGCTCCTGGCTTCAGTGTTTGAATGTGACTGAAATTTTACATCGTTTTGAATAAAAGTGTCTGCCACATCCTTAAAATACAAATGACTTCCACATTTATACAGAAATTTTAAAGTGAGGACAGATACTGAGGTAGAGGGTGAGACAAGGTGATGTTTGTATTGTATTTGTATTGAAAGAATAAGGATTTGCATATGTTTTTGGTAGTTCTTATTATGAGGGAGGCAAGTTGGAGCCAATGGCCCAGTGAGGCAGGTGTGATGCAAAAAATGCATTCAGAGAGAATTTAACAACCTTAACATTGACCTGATGTTTCTGATCAAAATAATTACAGAGCAGTAAGAATAAACATACTTTTCATATTTTATTATTGTTGTTTTACTTTTTCCTTGTGCCGTTTCCTCTGCTTTTTATGCCTGTGTATGTCATCTCATGCTTCAAAAACTGCGTGTGTATTACTTCATCATCATCATCTGCAAATCCTCCTCGGTCCTGGGCTTTCCGCTCCAGCTGGCTCCAGGTGTACCCCATTCTTTTGGTGTCAGCTTCAAGGTCTCGGTGACGTGTTTCTGGGCCGTCTTCTGTTGCTCTTGCCTTGGGGATTCCAGGTGAGCACTTGTTTGATGTTGTTGGACGCTGGCTTGCGGAGTATGTGGCCAATCCATCTCCAGCGCTGTCTTAGGATCTTGTCTTCTGCAGGGAGCTTGTTAGTTCTTTACCAAAGGTTATGGTTGCTTATGGTGTTTGCCCAGTGGATCCGGTGGATTCTTTGCAGACTGATGTTGATGAAGGTCTGCACTTTCTTCATTGTTGCCACCATTGTCCTCCAAGTTTCTGCTCCATATAGAAGAACCAACTTGACATTAGAGTTAAACAGCCTGATCTTCGTTTGTTGAGTCAGGTAGTTCGAGTTCCAGATATTCTTCAAATGTAGGAATTCTGCTCTTGCTCTGCCTATTCATGCTTTCACATCATTGTAGGTTCTGCCCACCTTATTGATGACACTGCCCAGGTATGTGAAGGCTTCCACCTCTTCCAGCACCTCGCCTTCCAGTTTAATCGGGTCACTGCTGATGGTGTTGACCTTCAGGGTCTTGGTTTTTTTCCTTGTTGATGTTCAAGCCTACTTGAGTCAAGGTAATTGCCGCTCTGTTGGTTTTCTCCTACATCTGTTCAGTAGTGCCAGGTTGTCTGTGAAGTCCAGGGCTTCAAGTTACGTGAAGGGTGTCCACTGCATTCCTGTTCTTGTGTGTGCTCTTGGCATCTTCGTTATCCAGTCAATAGCCAGCAAGAAGAGGAAAGAGTAGTGTCTACTCTCTAGTAGTAGAGAGTAGGCACCCCTGATGAACTTCAGTTCTCACCTCAAAGGCATTGATGAGCTACCCTCCGTGGCCTACTCTGCAGGTCATCAATGCCTTTGAATTTCTGATAATATTGACTAGTTTGCCTGGCACCCCATAGTGCTGGAGTAGTTTTCAGAGGGTGTTTCTGTCCAAACTATCAAGTGCCATCTCATAGTCTTTCCAGGAGTATCCAAGGATTCTCAGAAGAAACCCAGTACCAAAGACATCCAGTCGTCACCTTACGTTCCTGGTTAGCATCCAAGTCTCATAATGATACAGTAAGACATGAAGCACCAGGACCCTAAAGAATTGGACCTTTGTTCTCCTGTAAAAATATCAGTATCACCGAACACCTCTGTCCAGTGACATTCAAGACTCCATAAGCTCTTTCCAGGTGTCTCTGGATCTCAAAGGCCGAGGACCCAGAGACATGAATGTCACTGCTGAGATGAGTGAATGTTTCTACAAGTTCAACACTTTTTTCACATACAGATACACTTCTGATGGCCGAGTCCAGGAAGTCACTGATGGTGACACACAACTTTTAGCAACAAATGGAAGTGCCTGTGGCAGCTTCTTCTGAGAATAACCTGGCAACACACCGCCTGCAGCAAGAAGAGTTCAGAGCAGGTCACAGCCATCTGTATATTTGGTTCAAATAAATCTTTATCCAGGAAAAGCATTTTACTGCTGTGTTTTCTGTTTGTACACTTCTTGTTTTTAACTTTTTAGCCTGTGAAAGTTTTAATAATCAAACTAAATACTATACCGATGAAAATGTTTTTAGTCCCAAGTGAAAAGCTGAATCCAAAACAAAATAAAAATAGGCCCCAGGTTTAAAAAAATGTCAGAATTCCCCTTTAAATCTATCATTTCATGACATAATTGAACAAAAACAAGCATTCTTAGGCCGTTTTATTCCTCAGCATAAATACCCCAACCAGCATTTAGAAAATGAAAATATATATTAACAAAACAATATTTAACTAAATAACCAACCAATGTGGTTTGTTTCTGTATAAATGAATGCTTAAATTAAAAACAAATAAAACTTATAATCCTTAAATTTATAATTATAAAATAATTTCATTAAAAATAAGCTGGCCTGATGTCCTCAGCACAAATGTTCACGGAGTTTGATGGAAGAATCAGTTTATACTCAAAATGAAGGTTGCTCACGAGGGCCTCAGTTGGATCATATCATCCCGATTTGCAGGTCTGTGGCTTTTGGTTTTGCTTTTCAAGCAAATGGTCTTTCTCGTGTTCTCTTCTTTGCAATTCCACATTGCAATGCCTGATGGAGGGTCTCTGACCGTAGCATCCTCCTTCTCCACTGTCCTGCCTGTGCATTTTTTTTTAATGTTTAGTTGTTTAATCTGTCATCAATGCAGTCAAAATATGATACCAATAACTGTAAAAAAAAAAAAAATAATGAATATCAGCTCATTAATAAATCAACCCCTAGTTTGGACATAAAGTCAGCAGACTTAGCATTTGGACAAAACATGAATTTTTGTTTGGTCAAGTTTGAGCATACAAGAATTATCTTTGTGAATATGCTTTCTTTTGCCATTTTATTATGTAAAGAACTTGTGTTAATGTTTGCCATCCACCAACTTGTCTGCCTCCTTATTGTTGGGAGTAGGGGTCAACAGTAGAAGGAATTTTAATTTTAAAACAGAAGAAAATGGTTCAAAGTTAGCATGCAATATTTTTGATAATGGAAAAACCATAAAACAAATGATTTGTTGTTGCTCGAGTTTGAAAAAAGTCACTGGCCTCCCTGCAAGTGGGGCTGGTTTGGGGAGGTTGGTGGAAGCAGAGTGGGGGTGGAGGGGGACTCGGGCCCTTACCTTGCCTGCTCATGGTGCTTGGAGGGGGGCAGGGCACAGGGAGGCTTGGGCAGGCGGAGGCGCGCAGGGCAGCAATACTGATGGAAGGTGGCGTGGCTGTTAGGAGGAAGGCTGGAGGAGTAGAGAGAGGAGGAGGAGGAGGAGGTGGACGCGGAGGAAGGAGTGGTGACATTGGGAGGGTTGTGGGACAAACGACAAGAGGTGGTGGCAGAAGAACAGGTGGAGGAGTACAACCTGACGTAGATAGGAGGATGAAAAGATGCGGGGAGGAGAAAAAGAGAGAAAAATAAAGTCAAGAGAGAAACGCAGAAAGAAAGACAACAGACAGCCACACAAATAGTATTAGCACACTTAGCATGCTATTAGCAACAACTTAGCACACAGTGCAGTGATCAGCATGGCTCAACATAGTAACTAACAGCAACACAATTAGCACATTTATTGTTTAGTGTTACAGCTAAAAATATAGAGCCAGATCAGTGACAGCTAACTTTGATACTGAAAATAAAATTTGGCATTGAAAGACAACACCTCGACTGAAAAAGAAAACATTGACAATGAAACTGATGAACTTAAAAAATTTGTATTGGGACTGAAAAAGTTGCAATGAAAAGTAAACTAGACAAAAATATATTTAGTTTTGAAATATATATTTAAATTCTGATGTTTTACAATCTTCCATTTTTCTTCATGCTCGTCTCTTTACAGTAACAATGTTTTTATTTTTATTTATGCCACCTGCTCTTTTTATGCAGTTTTTCTATGCTGACACTTTTTATTTTTCATTTCATTGTTGTGTGTTTCTGTTTCACTTCACTCTAACCATTTTGGCATGAAGGGGAGGGCTTGTACTGTAGGGCCTGAGTGTCAAACACATCCAGTCTTCATCTTAGGTCACTTGTTAGTGTCCAAGTCTCAACCATACAGTAAAACAGGAAGCACCAGGACCCTAAAGCAGTGGTAGCTAATCCTGATCCTCGGAACCCAAAATACTGCATATTTTCCATTTCTCCCTGCTGTAACTGCAGATAATGAGGCAAATTTGTGTTTCATTGTTCAGCCAGCTGTTGATTGAACTGGTCTGAGTACATGAGGGACACATGGAAAATGTGCAGTACATGGGGTCCGTAGGAGCAGGATTGGAAATAACTGACCTCCTGCAAAGGTATCAACTTCAGTAAATGCCTCTGTCCAGCACCCTCATGACTCCATAAGCTTCTCCCAGGTGTCTCTCGATCTCAAAGGCCGAGACATCAACATCACTGCAGAGATAAATGAATGTCTCTACAAGTTCGACAATATACAATGATGTGGCTAATTTGATTATTTTTTTCACTTTACATTGAAGACATTTGGAATCAAGATCAAAGGGTAACTTTGAGAAGATGGCTTAGAATATCAGCTTTTATTTTTTGCATTTAAATCTAGATGTTATACACAACATGCATAAAACAGCACTTTTTACATCAGATCACGAGAAAAAAAAAGTTTGAATAGGTGAGTAACAGATGTTTCCTGTGACCCAGGGATGTCCTGTCAGATTGATTGTTTAAACATTGAATAGCTCTGACTGTCTACTGTTGGATTTAGCCTTGGTTTCACTGTGAATACTGCAGGTGTCTCATACATACATCTTCTCCCATACATGAACTGGTATATACAAAGGAAGAATGTGTGGTGAGAATGTGCATACTTCGCACATTCTTCACACTGTGCATAGATGCATTTTTCAGAACAAGTCAAGCCTGACATGGTGAAGTGGAAATGATGAATAATGTGAGACAGAATTTAATGTAAAATGAAGTGGCCAATGTCACAGAGCTTGAATTCCTTATTACTATTAAAATATTGTTTAACTTCACAGACCTGACAAGTTCACAGAATTTGATTCAATTGATCGGACTGCTCTCTGGGACATCCTGAGAATTTGTGGGATCCCCAAGAAGTTGCTGGACATCATAGCTAACCTATACACAGATACTGTGAGTGCTGTACGGAGCAGAGGAAGAATCTCTGACTTTTTCACAGTGAACGCTGGCATTCCTCAGAGATGTGTTCTGACTCCTACACTGTTCAACCCTTGCATGGACGGGGTGTTGGGTAGAGTTGTGGAAACCAACAGTTTAGGTGCCATTGTTGGCAAGGAAAGGCTTACTGACCTTGACGTCATAAACGATGCTGTGGTCTTTGTGGAATCAATGGATACACTGATTGCAGCACTTGAGAAACTGAGTGAGAAATCAGAGTGTCTGGGTTTGTGATTGTGCTGGATAAAGACTAAGATTTAGGCTTTCAATGACACCCAGGACCCATCAGAAGTGTCTCTGTATGTGGTCAAACTGCTAAACTTGTAGAGACATTCACTGATCTCGGCAGCGACATTTATGTCTCTGGGTCATTGGCCTTTGAGATTGAGAAAAGCCTGGGAAGAGCTTATGGAGTCATGAGGTCTCTCGACAATGGTGTATGGCGATTGCCAATTCCTTTGCTGGACAAAGAAGGTCCAAGTCTTTAGAGTCCTGCTGCTTTCTGTCTGACTATATGGTTGTGAGACTTGGACTCTAACCAGTGACCTATGGTGACGACTGGATGTCTTTGGTACTAGATCTCTTTGGAGAATCCTTTGGCATTGCTGGAAAGACTGTGTCAAATGAAGGGTTACTTAGGGAGACTCAGATGAGGCATACTGTTTGCATTGTGGATGTCCTCCACGACATTTTGGCCATGTGGTGCATTTGTCAGGGCACGATCCAGCATGCAGGTGCATTTGTGTTGAGGACCCCAGCAACTGGAAAATGCATAATGGTTGTCCACATATCACCTGGCTACAACAGATAGATGGCTAAGTTTGGAAGCCGGGATGAGCCGGCTGTCTGACGGGGTTGTTGCCATCCAGGACCCAATGTGGTTCTGTAGTTTGGTGGATGCAGCGATGAGAGGAACCAAGGCATGCTCCTCGACCTGACCTATGAAACATAGTGGAGTTGTCATGGCTTGGACTT
>OMMV01234974.1:5471-22847 GCA_900302635.1 Chatrabus melanurus | reverse complement strand
TCATCACTACATCGGAAGGAAAGCTCTTTGATTGACACATGATATGCGATAAAGATAACAACAATTTAATTATTTCTATACCAGAGCCTCTTTGTATTCTACATTTCAGGTTGTAGCTTCTTTCATGTAAATGAAAAAGCCTTCTGGAGACCCTGTTCTTGAGCATCCAGTATCCACATTTCATCACTTTGCATCTTGATCACAAACTTCTCCCTCCCTCCCCCTAATGTTTTTTCTGTGTTATTTTCCCCTTCTGTGCTTCTTTTGAGGTCCCACAGTGGAAAAACTGTCTGCTGTGTTGTCTTCCGTCAAATCCACGTGGTTGCTGAGGGGAATTCTCTGTGACAACAAATGTAAACAAAACCATGTGACCATAAGAGCCTCGCTTTCATTCACGTCACTGAAATAAACAGGGTTTTTTCCCAAAATGGTGCAAACAATGTGGCTTGCACATATCGCATCTATTTGAGGCAGAAATACATTTATTCAAGCATAATGAAGACCAAGCAAGGCTCTTTTTATTTGTCTGTTGATTTGGGGTGTCAAAGGGTAGAAATTCCCCGAAAATACAGTAGACTTGCACTATCTGCATTTTTGTTAAGCTGCTGTAAAATTACCTTCCATCACTTTCTACTCATCAAAACCAGCTTTTCTGCCAATTTTGGTGACATTTCATGCAGCAGAAGCCACACAATAGGCCTCCAACAGGAACAATAGTGTCAGCCTTGCAGTATCTGTCCTGCCTGGACAACTCAAAATAAGACAAAATGTTAGAGGGTATCCCACTCTGTGTTCATGCCAATTATGAAGGCGCTACAACCAATATTAAAGTCTGTAGGCAGTCTTATGCTTTAGAATAACCTTTGATTTATTTATATGCTGATATGATGATGATTATCCCATGTTTGTTGACTTTTTTGGCATCATGCATTATAATGTAAACCAAAAAAATTTTCAAGAAATTTTTTATAATGTGAAAGTGTTTCTTTCTGGCTTGAATATGCTACTTTCCCTAGACAATTCTCTGCAACATTTGATTCCAGTTTTTTTTTCTTTTCTTTTTTGAAATGTTAACATTTGGTCATTTTAAATTTGATTGCTCGCTGACCTACTAATGAAGCAAATACGTGAAAAGCCACACAGTTACAAAAATACTAGGTTGCTTAAGGATGACCGTACCAAAACCTGATCAGAACGTCCTGAGTTTCGTGGCCTTCCCATCTTTCTAATCAGTCAGGCAAACAATCTGTACAAATACACACTCAGCACACACCTTACGTGCACGTGCACACTACCACAGATTGTTGTTGTTCCTGCCATTTCACCCCCCATCCCCCCAATCGTAGGATAGTTATGTCTGTCTCTCTTTTTCACAGCTCGCCGTCTCTCTCGTGTCTTTCAGAAGAGGAGATAATTACACAGTTTGCTAGTGAGAGGCGTGAGAGACGTGATAATGCACAAAAAAAAATCCCCTCCAAGTCAACTTTCTGTCTTTCTCTTTGTGGGTGTCGTATCATCGTTTTTGTGTGTGTTTGTTAGCGGGGTGTAAAGTTACTGACCGTTGTGCGGCTGATGGGACAAAAGTCTCCTCACACATTGTTACACCGGCCGTGTTTGACCTGACTCCTCCCACCTTCACGTCGGCTCACCGTGCACTTAAATTTGTGCTGGCATTTACTGATCATCTGTATTCCACCCACTGAGAGATTCACGGTCGAAAACTTTCAGGCAGGGATTAACTGTGTGTAAATGTTTGGCAGGAATGCAGTTTATTCTTTTTTCAACTCAGAATCAGCAAAGTTCATGTTTCAGATGAATCACTGCCATGTTTATAAAGTTTATTTTATATTTGTCATGCCAATTAGAACTTTTGATACCCATTTTTTTTCCCCTTAGTTCTGTTATTTTCCACATTTGTTGCTGCACCTGTGTGCACAACAAACAAAATTCTGCTGCAATGACATTTTTCATTATCAAATAATCTGTTATTTTTAGACTATTACCAGACTAATTGTTTGGCCCATAAAACAGAAATGTAGTTTAAAAAAATGCTTATTTCTACATCCTGTGGTCCCTGGTGAGATCATTAATTGAGCTAATTCTGGGTCAAAATTCCAAAACCAACATTGCATTTATGAACCACAGACAAACTGAGTAAAACTGCATTGAGAAGCTGGAACGACTCAATTTTTCCCCTCAATAAAGGACTTGTTTAGCAAAGTAGCAAATGATTATGTTTATCATAACTGACTAATTCCTTCAGCAGTATCCTTATTTGACTGGGAAAGATAATCTATATAAAAAAACAAAATCACCCTCTCACCCACCCACCCCCGATTTTTCATTCTTTTTTTTTTTCGTCTGTGTTTTTTTATGTCTGTGTTCCTCAAGCTCGGGTCCTCTACCAGAGGCCTGGGAGTTTGAGGGTTCTGCACAGTATCTTAGCTGTTCCTTGGACTGCACTCTGCTGGACAGAGACCTCTGATGTTGTGCCTGGAATCTGCTGGAGTCTCTCTCTCTCTCTCTCTCTCTCTCTATATATATATATATATATGAAGCCAAAAGTAGATTATATATCTACTTTTTTCTTTTTTTTTTGGAGTAGGCAGTTCTCAAAAACTGAGTGACCCTGCAAGAAGGAGACTAGTGAGGGAGGCCATCAAGACACCTGTGACAACTCTGAAGGTGTTACAGGCTTCTGTGTCTGTGACTGGAGAAAGTGTAAATAGTGCAACTTTTGTCTGTTGCATCACCAGTTATACAGCTTTATGATACTTTTGCAAGGCAGTGTAACCGTCTTCATCATGTCCTTTTGCTTTAGGGACATGTCATCACTTTATCTTTGGCTACACTACTGCCACCATCATTTCTGGTGGTACTGCTCTGTTTCGATTGTATCCATGAGCTTTCAGAAAATGGACACAAATGCAAATGGCATGAACACAAAGTGCAGACAGTAGGATCCATCTGTGTTTGTATTTAACATTGAGCATAAATGAAGCTTTGGAGCTCTGAAGAATGGAAACTGTGAAGTGGAAATCAGTAAATCTAGACAACATTAATATTCTCCCTTTATGGTTTGCTCTTAGGCCACGTTACTGTATCGATAACTTTAAATGTGACTTCTCCGTAAAGTTTTGTTTCTGCCTGTGACTGAGATCCAACCGGTCTCTCAGCGTGGCTGATGACATCACACTGCTAATCCGCTCTGATCTGCTCTTAGGCACAGGAACAGTGCTGCCGTTGTGGCCTGGCCTTTGATGTGTGATCAGTGGCTGACTCATTAGCCATTAGTTGCACCACAGTCCAACGATAACGTGTACGGGTTTTGTCTTTACAACCACCCAGCGTCAATCAGGTCAGGGAGGACACGGTTAGTCAAGCCGAGACAGGCAACACTTCTATGAAATGGTAGTTGAGGGGGTGTGGCCTGGGGCAGGCTAATGTTTAGTGTGTGTGTGTGTGTTGGGGTGTGTTGTGGGGTCTGCTTAGATTCTTATTTGTGTTCATACTGATCCTCACTATTGCTTTTGGTTTTGTGCTTTCAGTTCATGGATCGTCTCTGTCTTTGGTCTCCAGCACGTCGTCCATGTACTCAACGGTAAGTGCGCACACAAAGGCTCACAAGACAGTGCAAATCAGCCATGTTCACAAAGCTGGCATAAAAATCAGTCGTTGAACATGTTCAACAAACCGACAAATTACACAAGGGCCACATGTTCTGAGAGTTTGTCCTCACACAACGATCAATCAACAACATTTATGGCTATATGATGGATTTTGTCAACTTCATGCAGTCTGACATATTACTGCAGCTGAAGTGTGAACCCTCAAATTACAAACAGCACGATACACGCTGTCTTACCCCTCAAACAAACTGGGTGCAGATCTATGATGTCATGTAAGCAACACGATTTGTCTAAGAACTAAGACCGGTAGCCTGTAGTGGTTAAACCTGAGCTCCGACCTGTCTGCAGTGCAACTCCCAAGCAGAACAGCTGGTTTTGGGGCATAAGAGTTTTAGTGAGCTGCCAACTGGTAGACCAGGGTTTGACTCCAGATGTGTCCGCTTGAGGCTAACTGTCTGTGTCTTTGGACAAGACACTTCAGCTGCATCAACCCAGTCCACCCAGCTGGAAAGGCTACCAGCCTTGGATGGGGACGTAACCTGTGATGGACTAGCGTCCCATCCAGGGGGAGACATTGACTCTCTTTGTCTTCACGTTCCAGAAACCAAAGATAAGCAGCGGTCCGATGGGCCACAGATTGGCCTGGAAAGGTTTACCTATAACCGCTATGCCTCGGAACAACCTGCTCAGCACATAAGACTGAAACAACACTAATAAAATATGTTATGTATTCAACAGCCAGTCCTCTAGTGCAGTGTTTTTCAATCCTGATTGTCAGGACCCAAACTACTGCATGTTTTCCATTTGTCCCTGATCTCCTCAGACCAGATCAGCTCAGTCAGGTGTGTTCAACCAAACAGCAGCTGGTCGAACAAAGGAACACACCTGATTTGGCTCTTTATGTATAGTTAGAGAGGAGACAAATGGGAAATGGGTGTTACTTTGGGTCCCACGAACCAGGATTGGGAAATACTGCTCTACTCACACTGAAACTGCAAAATCCCGTTCTAGAAAGTCCCTGCATGTTGGATTCAGTTCACTTATCTCAGTTCATGCAGAAAACAGAGCAGAGCCTCTTTATTTTTTATTAAACACACTGTTACATATTTACGCTTGAATCTATTCAGATATCTGACTCAGACACGCCTCTAAGAAAAAAAAAAGTCTGGCTGTAAACACGGGCACATATTTGGGAGCCAATCAGGGGCTCGTGTTTTACAGCAGAGCTCCTCCCCCTCCATATCTGTGTGGGCCGGTTTACTCACCTGGACAGGTGAGCAGAGACACTCTCACACAGTGGATCAGAGCGCCGTCTGCTCCTTCAGGCACACAGTCTGACATCAGAGGGCGGATATAACGGAGTCACCATGATGGCCACGTTATCCCTGGCGGGCACCGTCACATCCCGGCTGCAAACGGTAGGGATGAAGTTGAGGAGGAGGAGGGGGAGAAAGACGACTTTAGCGTGCAGAAATGCTGTATTCTTCTATTTGTCTTCTGTTGGATTTCAGCTGGAAGGCAAACTTGTAATTACTGAGAATATGAGATGTTTCCTCTGAAAGCAAAATCTTTTTGTTTCTGTCCCGAGGTTGGTGGGGCACGTCTGAAGAAGTCCTTAGATGTGCAATAAGGAGTGTGTAAAACTAATCTGTGTGGAAATTCCACATAAACATCATGCACAGCTGCTGGCTGCCAACACTTGTTTGATTTTTTTAGTTTGATGTATGATCTCAAATGTTCTGATGATGTGTAGAAAAAACTGTATGTTTGTCATTTATCTGCACATTTGTAGTGTAGCACACAATGTCCAAGGTCACAGTTTAAATACATTTTTGCTTCTGTCAGGCAGCATTTTTTTTTTATTTGTTTTTTTGGCCTCAGTTTCTTTGTTACCTGCAGATATAATTTGGTCCAGGTCCAGATCCAGATTACTAACTACATTTAGTACATTGATTGGCTGAGTGCTGCTCTAGTTTTCAGCTTTACTACATTCCTGTTGCATGCCTTAATGTTCAGTTTTGGGTAAAAGCTATATTTTGGGTGTTTTTTTATGATTCCTTTTCGTGTTTATCAGTGATCTGCACCGGACTCAGGTGTCAACACAACACTTTGTTAAAAGGCCAGATACTGCATGCACACATCCATCAAAATGCATGCCATCAACAATAGCAATGATAAACATCTTTATTGCAGCATTCAAAAAAGGAAATAGGTCACAGAAATTCGATTTTTTTTGTTTGTTTGTTATTGTCTACAGCATGTTTAGGATTGTTGTAGGAAGAATAGACTGTGCAACTGCAACCACCGTCCTCTAGGCTATAGTTTAATGGGAGGTGAGGCGAGGTGACAAAATGGAATTATAATAATTCAATTTAATTTATTTAAACATGATAAGCGTGAAATGCACATGAGATAATCTGGTAATGATTGTTTGGTAGTGTTACACAAACAACTTCTTATTTTCATGATGATGATGATTATTACTATTGTTATTATTATTTGCACAAATGTGATACATAAATAGTGTTGTTGAATGGTACAAGAATCGTTCACTTTGGGTGAAAAGTCCCAAACTTGGCACACATAGTTTTATCCACTAAATAAAAACCAGTAAATACGAAAACCAGTAATACGAACACATATATACAGTATAATATGCTCATTTAAAAAAAATTTTAAACATAGATATATATGTTATGCGATACTTATGAACCTCCATCCCTTTTGAAGTGTGGATGTAATGTGGACAGAGGATGCCTTAGTCAATGCAAGTGCGTCAAGGCAGGGATGGCATGTCCATCGTATTGCAAGTGTCCTGGGGACTGCGAGCATCATTAAGAATCACATGAACTTGTGCATCACCTGAAACAACGTTGGACTGGAAGGTGGCCCAGGGGTGACCTTGGGACTCTAGTGCCCAGGGTATAATGTAAATTAGATTAGATTAGATTCAACTTTATTGTCAATTAGCAGAGTACGGGTACAGAGCCATTGAAATGCAGTTGACATCCAACCAGAAGTGCAAAGAAGCAATTTAATACCAAAGTTGTGTAGTAAAGAAGGGCAAAGACTGATTTTGAGATATTTGATGTAGCTCAACCACTTATGTTGAATAAATAATAATAAGCTTGAATTGTGCTTCAACCCCAGGTCTCTGCATAAACATCCTGACAGGCTGCACACTTTGTATAAACCTGTTGGTTTGTAATTTTGCAGCAATTTTTATTTGTTTTCCGCCATTTTGGATACGTCTTAAAAATCAATAAATATTGACTCCAACACGATAATATACATATAGAGGAGCGTGAAACATTACCAATTAGAAGAAATGAATGATTTAAACCAGCAAAAATGTGGCATTTTCCTCACTGGTGGCCATTTTGAATTTGCCGCCATCTTGGATAGAAATTGGATTGGCCCCTAGGCCAGATTTAAAGACCACATGAAGAGCTTCATCTGTGCCAATTTTGGTGCTTTTCATCCAAAATGAACAATAGGCTTGATATTCTGCACCATTCTGCAACACTAAAAAAAGACAAATAAAATATGCCTGTTGTTGCCAGAAATTGGATACTTATCAGATACAAACACACTACTCAGGAAAAATTTGAATTGCATCACATGTGGAATCAGCACAAGTAACGTATGTGCTGGTGCATGTACAGACCCTGCGCTGACTGTATCCTGTAAATGTAAAATTCAAAAACAGTGCAATCCTAGTTCATTCACTTGCGTTTTAATATGTTTCAACACAGAGGGGGCAAATCAGATGGAACGTTTCAAAATATTTGTTTCAAAGCAGTTGGTGATGTTTTGAGGTCCCATTTAGCCATTGATGCAAAGTCCAGAACAATTTTTCAAAACCTGGGTGTTCCAAAGGTTTCAGAACATTCCGTAGCAGTGTTTCGAGTTAGCCATCACTAATTTGCAGTACTGATGAAAAGTTTTGGGACCATCCCCAGTTCCACATTCTATCCATTCTTTAATTCCATTTTTATTTTACTTTTCTATTGTATGTCTCATCCCATATTTTCCCACATAGTGGCCATTGTGTTTCTCCCCGTGGATGCTAGCTTAATTTGTTAACTGGGCGGAGATCAGCGTCGAACACACGACATGTCTAGTGTTCAGTTGAGTGACAAACTACATGAGAGTTCAACCACAGCTGCTCATAATTTTCATTAATTTATCCAGCATCCACTAACCATCCAGCAGGTGGCAGACATGTTTACGGGCTCTTACATAGCCAAAACAGAGTTGCTTTTTCGATCAATTTGGTGCATCAAAGTTCACCGGGGTTTGTCCTCATATGCTGTTATAATTTGGTGAGTTACAAGACGATAGTATTTATTATTATTGTCTGAAATGGACTTACTCACTCACCCACTCATCTACACTTTTACTGTCCAAGGCCTACGCTGTTACCAGCACAGGGAAAAACCTGTTTGGACCACTTTAGCCTGTAATATGAAATTACAAATAGATTTTCCTCACGTTTCTGTTCTTATGGAGCTATTTGCTTGTCTTTCCAACATTAATCACACATTAAACCTTTGTTGATTGGCAGGTTCTGTACACAGTGGCAAAAAAAGTGAACCCTTGAGCTTTTACACATCTGAGTTATGGAATGACATCAAATTTAAAAAACAAAATTGGCTTCTGTATATAAAAAATTCTAAAATGATTCCCTTTAAACACAGTGAAAACTAATCTCTACAACATGACATAAATGAAATAAAAGTATCAAAGCCAAAAGGGTTGCATAAGTAATTGCACCCTTTAACATAACACAAGCAAATCACCACTTTTACAGGCAGTTTTCTTGAGACACATAAGGGGATGGGCACATGAACATTTCCAAGTCACTGAATATGTCTTGTACTTCATTTACATCAATTATTAAGAAATACAAACAGTATGGTACTCTATGGTAAATCTGTGTCAAGTAGGCCGTTCTCAAAAACTGAGTGATCATTAAAGAAGAAGACAAGTAAGGGAAGCCTCCAAGACATCCATGACAACTGATGATGTTCTAGGTTTCTCTGGCTGTGATTGGAGAAATTGTGTAAAAGCTCAAAGCTTCTACTTTTTTTTTTTTTGCCAATGTATTGGCTTCTCTCACTGACGGCTAATCTCAAAGATGCGTCAGTGCATGTTGCTATTTTGTGTTTGCAAAGTTCTGGCATTCAGTATCACAGTAGTTTTGTTGTGTCTGTTTCCATGACAGACAGACAGCTGTTTGTTTTTCTAAGACTTTCTTGTCGTGTGTGCAGGACTGACAGTTATGTTTGGGAGGGTGGATTGTGTGCACGGATCGCCCTTTCTAAACCATCCACGCATACCGCAGAAACCATGTGTGTCCACATGTGTGCACGTGCACAGACATATCAGGCTGCTGCAGGCTGTCAGAACATTTTCAGTGCTCAGTGGAACCAAATGAAAAGTCATTAACGATCAGCAACGCGATTCTGCATGTTGTTTTTTGGTTTTTTTTTTAATATGGGCATTTTGACTTCTTAATGATTTTTTCCCAAAAAGCCTTGTAACAGCATTCCAAGTTTTTGCCCGGCATGAAATAAACCAGCCTGTCCTCAGATCTGGTTAAAGGATAGATTGAAGTTTCAATGATGCTACAATGAGACAGGTAAAAAGCGATCATGATAAAATCAAATGAAAGAAAAATAATCATCCCCAGTAATCTAGTGGATAATTGCCCCGCCACTTCACATTGACTCAATGGCAGTGAGAAGCAATGAGGTGGGAGAAACTGTTTGATTTTAGCTCTCCAGTAAAAAACATCAGGTCCTGTTTGAATAATATATTTATTCACTTATTTACCCACATTTATTACAGTATTACACAGAAATTAATACAAAGGTTTTTTTTAAACCCATAAGAACCCATGGTGACACAGGTGACACCATCCCTTTAAATTTTCTGTAAATTTCCTTATGTAGCGTGATCCTTGACTTTAACTAATGAAGTCCCAAAGTGACATATACTGAACATCCTGATGTGGTCATGTGACGATGTATGAATTTTGGTGTATCCATGACAACATTTTAACCCATGCGATTCCATGGTGACACAGGTGTCACCATGGATTCTTATGGGTTAAGTTATTTTCAAAAATAACACTGTATTTTACAGAATTATAGGAAATTGTAATTAACTCTTTGATCACAATCTGGATGTAAATCATCAGTTTAAAAAATTGTAAATATAATCATTAATATTGTCAGTAACTTTTACAAAACACTGCATAATTTTTGAGACATACTGCAAGAGACCAAACATATAAAGAAAACCTCACTGGAGGTGCTTCTTCTGGCATAATTATGCGGTTATTCTTGTCTGCGTGTTGCTGAGTAAGATATTGAAGCCTAACACACCAGGTTTGACCTTAATCTACGTCTGGCTCTGGAGGTAGTCTCCATCTTGTGGAACTCTTCCCATGAACTCTGTGGCGGGATTGGTTCTCCACCCAGCTCGAAAAACTGCAAGTGCATGGTCCTCAAAAAGAAAGAAAGAAAAAAGAGACGTTTAACATCAGTATGTACAGATTATAGTTAAATTTACTTTTTAAAAAATTACATTAGAATGGTTTTTGTCAGTGGACAATTTCCACAAATGCCTTCTTTCGAAAAGAACGTGTGCATATTCAGCTTTTGCATTATGTAAAAATAAGTTAATTGCATCAACAGGATCAGTTGTCAGTGGGAAATCAGACTAGTAACATCATAGCTGCTGTAAAATCAATTGAAACATCACTTGTTTTCAGTCCTTGGAGATATCTTGTAGTCTGTGCACACTGGCAGTCCCATAGTTTAAACACAACAATGACTTCAGTGCACAGAAACTAGCCTGCTGGATTTTGAACTGTTCAAGGGCGTAAAGTCTTATTGTGTGACGTTAGCGTAACATGACAACCTAAGTACTATTTGTGGAAAAAGACACCGACATAATGTAGACTCGAGTTGACACAAGATATTTGAATGATCACAGGCTCTTTTATTTGCACCCGGTTGCAGGAAATGATCAGCCACGCCCGTGCTTGAAGGCAGTCAAACATTTATTTAAAGATGCAAGTTTATTAACCTCATCAGGTCTAAAGGAAAAATATGCAAGGTTGTCATGTGAAAAAGAATGTTAAGATGTGTTCTTAAAGTTAATAATTATCTGGAGGTGCTAAGAGGGAGCAAGAACAAGGAAAACAAATAGTTCCCAAATCAGAACCCTGTGGCACACCACATAACAAGGCTGCACTCTCAGACAATTTTTTTTTCAACAATCTGCATTCTGACTTGTCCCAAGTTCACCTATTGGAAATTCTTCCAATGAGATAATCATAAGATCAAACAAGAAAGAGCACTCAAAGAGTGCTACACGTGCGCCTTACATGCTTGACATCAACTTGTGCAAATAAATTCTTTGTGATTCATTCATTCATTCATTTTCTATACCCGCTTACTCCAATTAAGGGTCACAGGGGGGTGCTGGAGCCTATCCCAGCAGTCATTGGGCAAGAGACGGGGTACACCCTGGACAGGCCGCCAGTCCATCGCAGGGCCACATATAGACAGACAAACTCATTCGCATTCTCACTCACACCTACAGTCAATTTAGAGTCACCAGTTCACCTAACCTGCGTGTCTTTGGAAGTGGGAGGAAGCTGGAGCACCCTGAGGGAACCCACGCAAACACGGAGAGAACATGCAAACTCCTGGCGCCCAACGTGAGTATCACTGAATCTTTGTGATTCAGTGATACCATAATATTTGTTTCTGTGTGGTCTTGACATTTGATCAATTCTGCCCAAAATTGTACCCGTTTATCCTTTCGTCATGTTTAATCCATTATTGGCTCCAAATTATTTTAGTTAAACAGTTACGACCTTGAGTTGGACCTTTCAAGGTCACCCAAGGTCAAAGGGCATGTGACCAATAGAAAGGTGATATATGACTTCATATTAGGGATTAACATTAACCATAGGTGTATCTTTAACCAATTCCGCGGAATATAAGCATTGGGCCAAAATTTGACCTTGGCCCGTGACCTTGACTTTGGATCTTTTTTTTTCTTTTTCAAAAATCCAATCTCTTTGTTCTTGGCTGATCCTCAACTGTTCCCCCAAGTTTGATCCAAATCAGATCAAAACTCTGTGGAGTTATTCTGTGTGCGAACAGATCGATACGCATAGGGCTGGAGACAATACCGCCGCATGCGCTGCCGTGTAAATATGTCTTTTCGGTGCCGTGTTTACAAGAATCAGTAAAATTTTTAAATTTTTGTGTAAAATGAAGCATCACACAGCAATAAGCTGGTTTGACGTCAAATGAAGAAAACGTGTCCAGCTGCAGTTTTTGTCGGTTCAGCAGCCTGTTTACATGTAAATGTGGGTCTTGCATGTTTTCCAGCGGGGCATGTTGTGTTTGTGCATTCTATATACATGTGGCTGGCAGTGTTCTCTGACTATTGTATGTACGGACACAATAGGACTCAGACGGATGTGAGTGAAATGCCTTCAGGAGCACGGCTCTGATTTCTGACATGTTATACCACACCACATCCTGCACACTTGATGAAGCACCTTGTTTCCATGGAGCTGATAAATCAAACAGGATATGAGCAGTCTGACCTCCGGCACATCTTCTTTTTCATTAAAGCATGTCAGATTCAGTCAGCGCCTCCTCTAATGGTTTTCTCTTCATCTTCTTCTTTCTGCAGAATGAGGAGAAGTCTCAGTCAGAGGTAAGCGTCCGCCGCACTGCTCTCTTTCATTTGTGTGCAGTGCTTGAACGTGTCGGAACATGGGGACGTTTTCAAAGTCGTATTTAGTTACACATGTACCTGTATTGTGAGTGACCCTGTAGCAAGATGTTGTTCCGCTCTGAACACCTGCATGCACCTCCATGTGCCTCATCTGCTACCGTGGACGTATCAGGGCTCTAATCTGGGAGCTTTTCATTGTGTGTCTGCATGCGTGCGTCGCTTTAGCGTTGCATGTTTTGATGGCGCCGTTATGTTCATGCTTTTTGATGTAGTTTGCTTTTACACTCTTAGATCCGTAAACTGCGACGTGAGCTGGACGCCTCCCAGGAAAAGGTTTCCGCCCTGACAACACAGCTGAGTGCCAACGTAAGTCAGCAACACACATTTTGAACTAACAGTCACTTTTCCAACTGACTTTATTTCTAAAGTGATGGTGGACAATACCTTATGTTCTTTTACCCACAATTATTATTGTGATTAAACCTTTAAATAAATTAATTAATTAAATAGTTATTCTGACATTAGATATGAATGCATAAAATAATATAATTAAATAATTGCAATAATAATATATTTAGGACAAAGGAATGATAAATTATTAAAATTAAATGTTTAAATTTATTTCAGTATTTTTTAAATATTGATAGTTAAACTCCATGCAAGTGTTGCTTTATTATTTCTTTCAGAGTATTTATAATTATACCTGTATCAAGCTGAATACTTCTGTTTTTTGTTGACTAGTCCAAGTATTTTGTTAGTCATCATCATCGAGTATGAATACTAATCGATCTAGTGTATCTCTAGAAATTATAATTACCATAACATGCATAACAAGGCAGCATGCGCACCAAATACCCGATGCTACAATTGCCGTAGGTAAATTCAGAAAAAAATTCTGGAAAATTTACATTATTTATTTTACAAAGTCAAAGCTTCACTCACAACATTAGTATTAAAATTTAGTATAAAAGTAATTTGATGCATTGATCATTGATTTTTTGTTTTTGTTTAAATGACTCAATGCATCACAAAATCTTACATTTTGTTAACAGTTTGATTAAATACAAATGCATCTGGCTGAATCAAATACAGCTTATTCAATAGAATTTTCTTTTTCAAAAGGAACTAAACATTTTGCTGAACAGGAACGTACAGTTTAGGCCATAAGTTTACATACACCTTGGGTAAAAAACTGCACATATTCCATTTTATTAAACAATATGTTTGATAGGATTCAAGGTACCATGTTGCTCATGGTACCTTGAATCTTTTTGAGATGGCTCTTAACGAGGAACCTGATTTATGGCGATCCAAATTTGTGCTGTGGAATCCTTGACTTAATGCTTTAGATTTTTTTCCTGCTCTTAAAAGCAAGAAGGCACTGGTTCTACAGGCAGGCCCTTAAATACAAAGGTTTCCCAATTAACCCAGACGTACGCCAAATAGTCAGTCAGAAGCTTGCAAAATGAATTAAATGAATTTTTGGTATCTTGTGAAATCTTTTGTGCTGTTTAAAGAGACATTTGTAAACTGTTGACCCACTGAAAATCAGTCACAGTGAAAAGCAGGAGTGGCCCTGCACTCAGCATCAAGGCTGCTAGCTTGAGTGATGGACACTTACTAACTGTACTAACAGTTCAAGAAAATTTGAAAACCTTGCAGTGTTGAGTCAGTAACATCACATTTCAATGGAATAATACGCCACTTTACATAAAACACTGAAGTTTTAGCAGCGGAAATATGGCAGGTGAAAGACTGTAGTTGCTATTCAGGTTCCTGGGCATAACTGTGATATAACTAAGCAGGTTCCTGGGCACACTGCTCTGATAATGGTGAAAGACTGTGCATGAAGGAAGAGACATTTACAGTCATTGTGCATGGTACAAGATGCCAACACGGCCCAAAATAGGAGGTTCACTGGTCCTCACCTCGATCCATCAGGACCCTAAATTTCAAGGCTGAATATGCAGTAGCTCTTGAAGAGTTACTGATGGAAACTTTTGCAGAATCACTGACTCAGTAGGCACATTTCCATTATCCTCCAAATTGTGCAAATTGAAGTAGCGAATTGAAAATGCACTTATTGGAAACACACATATTTTGAAAAAACTCTCAAATATGTCAAAAAAGTTTTTATGCTCACATGAGGAGGTTTTGCTATTACAGGTCACATGACGTACAGAAAGCATCACGTGACATTCTAAAATACATGACACTGTACGCGTGGATGAAGTAAGAGATGGAGAGCTTGTTAAACATTGTAAGAGACGATGTTATGGCAATATTGGATTTAAAAAAGCAATGAAATGCCAATATTTATCAGGACTTACCCATCTGTCTGCATGAGTATTGGAAATACAGTTCTCGTGAGAGGACAAAATCCAGCAGCAGCAGTCAATAACTCAATGGAAACGCTGTCATTTTGCAGCTATTTTTTATTGACATTCTGAAAACATCTTTAAAATTTTGTGCAAATCTGTAATGGAAACCCTCCTACTGATTGGCTTGCCCTGCTAATTGCAGGGAATAAAAACTGAAACAAATCCTTTTTTTTTTTTTTTAATGACTTTATACAGAAAATAAATAGATATTTTAAATGACTAAACGTGTTGTTTGGTAACATAAATGTATGAAATTGCAATGTTTTTTTTTTGCCATTATATATAAACTTAGGGCCTCACTTTTAAATTTCAAAGCAAACATATAATGGATGAATCTCATTGTCAGTGTTTCATTTTAAAACCAAGTTTTGGGGGTTTGTTTAATCAATTTGTATCTTTTCACATGGAATTAGTTGTTTGGAAACGACAAAGTGGCATTTTCTCCGCCCCACCCTGATGCATTAACGCTTGTACTCACATATATTATGTGATACTTCACACTCAGAGCACTCTGCTCTCCCACATGGTGTAATATTACATGTGGAAGCAGCGTTTAACAAAAAAAAAATCTGTGAACATCTCCAGACACGATCATGTGCCTGTATGGCACAAGTTTCTCCACGCTCCACTGTAATCTGGTGTGTGTGTGTGTGTGTGTGTGTGTGTGTGTGTGTGTGTGTGTGTGTGCGTGCTGTGGATTCAAGATGTGGAAGGATAAAACTAGGATTACAGCAAAAGTGGATTCTTTGCACACTGCTGACTGATTGTAGATTTCCTCCTGGATTTGCATTCTCTGATCTGATATTTTACAAAGTTCATGGCGGTGCTGGATATGGATCAGCTGATCGAATTTACTTTGAACTTGGCCCAAAGCATGCAAAATTATAAACATGCTTTAGTAACCACTGAAACTCAAAGTTAGTGGAGTGGAAACAGGGCGGATGTTCTGTTTTATCACTCAGAAATGATATCATTGGTTTTATTTCACTGATGACCTAAAACCTCTGATAATGAATTGTTTTTGGTGAAACCTAAAATTTCAAACTGCTCTCAGGTGGTTTACTACAGCTGTACATATGGTTCATCTTTCAACATTTGGACATTTGTGCAAAGCACTAAAAATTGTTACTATTTTCTTATTAGTATACGTTTATGTATTGTAATGTCAGATTTATGTCCTTTTCTTGGTTTGTTAGCAAGATTAGTCAAATACAACTGAATCGATGTTCACAAAATTTGAAAAAAAGGTTTGGGTTTTGCATGGAATTTAAAACCTTTGGGGGCACATCCGGACAAAAACGGCAAAGTTGTGATCTTTTTAAAAATTGAAACGGGGTGTGTTAGGCATTGATGGGTGACCTTACTTTTTCCATTTTATTTGCATTTTTGTTGACTAAATGCTGTTTTTTGTCTTTTCTACATGTTTTACTGTTGTGGGATTCCCCTTCAAAATAAGTGGTTTAGCCTGAAAGATAATATTAAATTTAGGTTTATAGGTTCTGTGTGGGGTCTTTGTACAAATATGTTATTACACACTACACAGAGAAGGTGAATTGTCTGAACACACCTTGGCACCCTGAGGCTCAGAATCGAAGAACATCTGCTGCTAAGAGCAGCACCGCAACTTAAATCACACATTAGCCGAAACCTTAAACTCTCACTCTGATACACACACACAGACACACACACACACAACACACACATTTGTAAACACAACCTCCATCCGGCCTCATTCCTTCAGCTTATCTGACGCCTTTCACAAGTCTACCATTAAGTGCAAATTGCCTCAGCCTACAGTCTTATCCTGAATTAGTTGACTTTACTAGAAAATCCCTTCATGGGGGAAAACTCCTGTCAGTGAGCGTAGTATGAGGCTCAGACTTTAGCATTCCCTGGTTGTCTTGTCTATTCTCTCAGTTTATGCTGCGATCAGAGTGAGTGATATCTCAGTGAAGAAGACTTTTTACTCGCAGCTTCACTCTGTGATTGACAACTGTCAGAGAGGTGACACTCCACTGGTCATAGGTGGTTTCAGTGCAGCAACTGACACTGACAGATCTGACTAGGAGGACTGTATTCGTCCTCATGGATCTGGCAAAATTGGATCAATGCTCCTCCACTATTCTAATACCGGCAGTGCTGCTAAGGAAATCATCTTCACATGGGAAGATGCTGGAATGCCTTCAGAAGTGTAAGGTCTGTAGAAGTGCCCAGTTTGCAAACTCAAGCCACAGACATTTTGTAGCTTCCCTAAGAATTTAGTTGAAGTCTTACAGACTGAAGCCAGCAAAGTGTCCAAGATTGAGTCTGGTGAGACATCAAACCCCTGGATTTGGCAGTTACTGACCTTGACATTGCAGAGGATGCTGTGATCTTTGCGTAATCAAAAGATGCCCTTATTGCAGCACTTGAGAAGCTGAGTGAGGAGTTGAAGTGTCTGGGTTTGTTATTGCCCTGGATCAAGACTAGTCTCCAGGCTTTTAATGACTTCCTGACTCGGCCATCAGAAGTGTATCTGTATACGGTGAAAATGTCTACCATGGAGAGACATTCACTTACATCAGCAGTGACATTCATGCCTCTGGTCCTTGGCT
>OMMV01234967.1:2640-12971 GCA_900302635.1 Chatrabus melanurus | reverse complement strand
TTAAAAATAACAGTAAATTGACAAATCTATCCTGCTTTCAGTCCACTGTCAGTATAAAAAGCATTGTATATATATATATATATATGTGTGTGTGTGTGTGTGTGAGAGAAAGAGCTATTTCTTGTGCAGGAAAATCTTGTAAGCAGAACCTTGTTAGGCTTTCTGTATCAGAGCAGTCTACTTGGTTTATTGTCTAGCATGAATTAATTGACAATTAGATCAGCTTTCCAGTATTGTTTTTCAGTAACGTGTACGGCTCTGCACCTTCTGCTGGAGGCCTGCCCCCTGTTAAAGATCCAATGCACAACAGCATCAGTGCAAACATAAAAAACAAACAAACAAGCAAACAAAAAAAACCTAATCTATAATGGCTCTTAAACAAATTTCACATAATTACACTCAAACCTTCACACCCCACTGCTGCTGCACCCCCTCCATGTCGACAGGCTTATTGTCTTATAATGTGACCTTTGCCTTGAGTGGAGAGGCCTTTGTCCTCAGACAAAAGGGTCCATATTGTGAGCCACTGCAGTCAATGCCGTCCACACAGCTGCTAGAGAACGGGTGCAGATTGTCCCGGGTCCAAGTTGAAGGCTTTGAGGCTGTGTGTGTGTGTGTGTGTGTGTGTGTGTGTGTGTGCGCGCATGCATGTATTTGTTTGTTTGTCTGTCTGTGTTTGTGTGCTTTACGTCTGTGTATGAGATGCAAGCCTGATTTCCAGAATCACAGATGGGCCAGTGCGATGAGACTCAGCCTCCGTCCCCTGTGTACACACATGCACACAAAAACACACGCACTCCACACACGCACACAGACACAAAGACGTTCTCGGGGCTGTGCATGCAGCAGATTTCTCTGAAACACTAGACTTGACAGATACTGTAATGGAGGAGAGAACTGAGGAATGATAATGGAGTTGCCAGGGCAACCACTATTCATCATTCAAAAGTATCAAATCTATCTGTGTATGTTTCTGTCTTTTACAATGCATTTTGCACTCAGTGCCAATCTGATGTGTTTTAAGGATGTATTTCTACCTCCAAAGCGGTAACGTTTTCAGTCATGTTTCTTGGTTTGTTTGCTTGATTATCAGCAGGATTAACTAAAAACTTATAGACCCATGTCAATGAACCATGGTGGACAGGTGGAGCATAAGCTCCTTTATGCTTTGGTGACAAACTGGATCCACAGGCTGATTCCGATTTGCATTTTTGACATTATGAGATAGGGCATTTTCTTGCATTTGACTAAATTCCTATTAAAATAAGGCTTTAATCATATTTATAAGGTTTGGAATATGTATTGTTATTATGATTAAAGGTTTGTTGAGCCCTGTAGAAGCTCCACTGAGCAAACCTCTAATTTCCTATTTAATATTGTTGTGCAGCACAAACGGCTCCATTAAAATCAGTCTTCTGCTCGCTCTCTAAATTTTTATCCCACGTTTGTGTGGGCCCCAAATGAGTAATGTGCCCCAAGTGTGAGTGGTTTAGGGGTTAAGTATTTTGTTTGAAGACACTTTTACACTCTTCAATAGAATACACAGAGCCTTTGGTTGATGGAAAACCTACTCTACCCACATACAGTTGTGGCCAGAAGTTTACATACACTCATTGTGGACATGAATATCATGGCAATATTGGGCTTTCAATGATTTCTTTGAACTGGGGCAAAATGATTGCATAACATGCATCTGCAATAATAATAATCACAATAATCATCATAATATTAAAAAAAACCAAAGTGCAAAGGTTTTAATTTATTTTGGGTTTTCTGAAATCAACACAGGGTCAAAATTATACATACTTATACAAATACAGGTCAGGTATTTGGTACTTCTTTGGTCGTAGGTCAGACCTACGACCAAAGACATCTAGTCGTCATCTTCGGTCACTGGCTAGCATACATGTCTCACAATCATACAGTAAGGAAGCACCAGGACCTTAAAGACTTGGACCTTTATTCAACTGCAAAGCTATCGACATTGCCAAACCCCTCTGTCCAGCAACCTAGTTCAGAAAGGGTGATCATATAACTTGAGCCCCTGTCATTTGGTGTAGGTAATAAATGTTTCACAGCTGAAGAATTACAATTAGAAAACACAATATGCATCACCTGTTTCTTTAATGGTCTTAATTACTAATACTTCAAACCTCAACCCAATGTTACATTTCACCATTGTTCCAGAAAATATCCGGAATCGGTGTGGTCTTCAAAAATACTGAAGTTGATCATTTGGCTTACAGTAAACAAACAAATGGAAAAGTAAGACTTCATGAAGCCAATACATATCCATCTTGAAATACCCCGAATCAACCCTGATACCGATAGTCCCGATCAGCTCACAAGCAGGTAGTACACCACCTGACTATCTCAGTACACCATCTCCACATTTAGCCTCAGTAGTCAAGTATTGACCTGCAGTAACAGATAGGCTCAGAGGAAATGAGCTTGTGACTCAAAGGTCATGGCGTAGAACCGGAGTAGCATTGTAGCTAAGAAAATCTTGGCAGTTTAAATCCCTCAACAGCTAACATCAGGGCTGCAACCTCTGGGCACTTAACCTTTAACTGTTCCAATGGAGCCGCTCCGTGTCCAATGGTGCAAAACTGTGGCTGTGCTGTGCAGCTCCCACGTGTGACTGTGTTAATGTGTGAACGCAGTAAGGCCTTCCTTCCTCTCTGCGACTCCCCCTCAGCCATTCATGCAAACATGAATGTGTTCTTTCTCAGTCAGTGAGCCAGGCTAAATGAGGCTCATGAGGTTTGATACTTACAAATGTGTGGGATTTTAGGTTATTACTCCAAGTTTGAGCTGCGGCTTTTCCACTGTGCATTTGGTCGGTTATATATAGAAGTGACAGCCAGGCTAAGTTCTATTGATCTCTGTGTACAGTTCTACCAAAGAGGTTGTTTGTTTATTTCTAAGCAGGATTACTTGAACAAGGATTTTTTTCTCGAAATTTGTTGGAAATATATGTGTGAGGAAAAACCCATAAAATGTTGGTGAAGATCCAAATCTAGATATAGATCCAACAGTTTATTATCCCTTTCTTAAACACTGTAAACATTTGGTCCTTTATGGAGGGCATTTGTGCTGATCCAGAACCAGAAACAGATGTGGGCCTTGTTTTCAGATAACGATCAAGCTTAAAATTTAAAAGTGTTTTATATGAGCTTATCTATAAACTAAAGAGCTTCTTAAAATGAGCTGACCATAGATGCGGAGATAGATATACATACTCACTGGATATACAGTAAGTATATTAAAGTAATGTAACACATTTAACTGATTGTCAATCATGGTACGTATCAAATTCCGTGACCTTGACCTTTGCCAAAATTAATTCTTTGAGGGCAATTTTAGGGTCAACCTTCACTGCCATACCAAGTTTGGTGGAAATCAGAAAAAGAACCTGTGAGCCGGAGGCCATCAAACAGACAGGCAGTCGTGACCTTGGCCCCGGAGACTGACCTTTGGCACATTTGACCTTGCTGGGCAATTCCGGAACCCACCTCCATATGTGTGCCAAATTTGGTATAAATCAGAGTGAAAAACTTAAATTTTTACCTTTCACCCCAATGATCTTGACCCCAGTGATTGACCGTCAGCAAATTTGATATCGCTTGGGCAATTTAAGAACACACCTTCATGTGTGCGCCAAGTTTGATGGACATCAGAGTGAAGAGAAAAAAAAATAAAAAAAATCAAACTTTTGACCTTTGACACCAGTGATCTTGACCTTTGCCAAAACAAACCATTTGTAGGCAATTCAGGGATCACCTTTCATCCACATGCCAAGTTTCATGGAAATTGGGCATCGGACTTGGGAAGAGTAGGGAAACAGACAAGCATTGCTCAAATTATTATAGTATTATATTTCAAAGAACAAAATGTGATGTAAATGTTGCAAGCAACACTGGAAATATTGGATACACTGTAACTTGCAGAATTCAACATGAAAACAGGATTTTAGATGCAGTCTGCTGTGGAAACTTTCGGTTTGCTGTTTTCTAATGCATTACTGACAGTAAACTGTATAGCTGCAATTTACAGCACAGTTTGCATAAATTAACCCTGGACTCAACAATATGTTTCTCTTAGGTTTCATAATTGTAGACATTATCAGTTGTACTGTATATGGCATTTATTTCAGGATTAAACCATACACAGACAAAAAAAAAAATCAGGACTGTAATATATATGCGTTTATGTTGTCAGTGCTACCACTGTGCAGAGGATGATGTGGAGGCGAGAATACCGTAAAGATTGGTGGGGGAGGATGGGGACCCTCGCAAAGCATATTCAAACCTTTGAATTTGTTTGCAAAAAAACTGTGTTCAATGTTATCCAGAAGAGATCCACGCATTCAATAGCAGCGTGCTCTGCGTCTTGCACACTACAAATCTTAAAGGCTATGTCAGCTGCCAACATTGGTTGAATTTATGGTCAGCACACAACAAGGCGACCATACTCCCATGATCCAGCCCCTTTGTGTCCAGCACCTTGGTTTGCGCTGATATTTCCTGCCACTTAAATATCAATGTGTGGGCGGACACACCATAAAAGGACCAAGGATTTGCACTTAGACTGTGCGCAATAGCTTGTCAAGTCAAGCAAAATGTTAAGCCAAGCTGTATGTAAACTTATGTAGAGCAGGCATCTCAGTGGGATTAGGAGTTGGACTTACAATATGTAGACCTGGGTACAATTCCGGGTCACATTACCTGTCTGTGTTCTTGGACAAGACACTTCTTCTACATCATCCCAGTCCACCCAGCTGTAAATGGGTTCTGCTCTTGGCTGCGGAAGTAACCAGTGATGGACAGGCATCCCATCAAGGGCGAGTCGTAGACCCTCGTGCTTCATGCTCTGGAATCCGGGGATAAGCACCAGCATCCAATGGGTCTTAGGGCCTTTGTAGGATGACTTCTTCTTCTGCTTTTTAATCTTCTTTTTTCTATTTTCTTTTATTTTTCTTCTTCTTCTTCTTCTATATAAACTTATGGCCTCCACTGTATATAATATTACTAACAAGATCAGTGGTCTTTATAAAGGTTTAGCACACAAATGTGACTGATTGAACCAAAACAATAAATGATTTGTGTACTTTTTGGTTTCTCCATCAGTTTCTGGAACTTCTTAAAACCCTCTTAACCTTCTCCAGCTGGTCAATAGAGCTGCTCTGTTTGTAACAAGCATCTTAACTTGCTTTTGAGAAACACGTCTTGACATTAATTAGTTTTGTAAGAGCGGTTCTGCAATCACTTTGGCGTTTAAGTTGCTTTTGGGAAGCGAGGCCCAGATCTGGCACATTGTTGGCTCCTCGCGGAGGTATGGCTCTAATGAGCGGTGCTCTTGTTGACGTGCAGCGTGATATCTCACCACGTCTCCAGCATGGTGGCTGAGTCTTCTGTTGACGGTGCTAAAGATACCAGTCTGTCCCATATGCACCGTTTTTTTTTTTTTCTCTCTTAGGATTGTGCCACAACACCAGGGGAGAATACGGACAATCACACGCGCACATTGACGCAAATACTCGAGCGCAGGCTCACACGTACGCGTGCGATCTCACATACGTTGCCACCTGAGCGCTACGTTACCCCCCCAACATCTCTCGGCAAAACACACACGCGCATTCACGCGGCGCACAAACTTAACAACAGGGAATAGCCCCGCGGAGATGCTCTTTGTCAACAACTTGGAAGAAAGCAGCTATTTAAGGCGACCGTATTCCTGGAAGGATAAACCGTCTTATTTGTGTGAAGAGCCTGTGCGAAACAAAACAAGTTGTGGCAGTCGCTAACACTTTCTCATCACTTAAGCGTCTTATCAGTTCTGCAGTATTCCGCCCGTGAACCGGTGCTAATTGTGTATAGTTGAGTGTATTGTGAATGTAGATTTCCAGTGGGCTTGTTGTGATGATGAGCAGATGCACTCGCAGATGTTTTCCCTCCATGTGTCTGTTTACCGGTTCAATTATCCCTTTCACATACTGCAGAGATTTGCTGTTCTATTGGGGCGCTTTAGCACAGATTCTAACAAAAACATTAGTTAGTGAAGTATTACAGGCTTGCTCAGTTACACACTTAGTTTTAAGTGACACGTATTTGCATACTGTTTGTGCAGCACTTTGTGGAGGTGAGTTTCAGGTCAGGTTTTTCCTCACTAAGTCACCTAAATGCAACCTTTCCAGAGATGTGAGAAGAGGTCAAACATCACAAGCAAAGGTTACTAAGGCTTTGGGACGCTGGCGTACTGCAGTGAAAGTCCTTATCTTTAAATAGAGAAACCTGGCCGGCCATCCAAAATACTGCCAAGAGCATATCGACAACTCGTCCAAGGAGTCTCAAAAGACCCAAAATGAACATCAAAAGAACTGCAGACCTCATTCACCTCGGTTAACATCAGTGTTCATGATTCCGCACTTGCAGAGGCTGAGCAAAAATCTCATCCACAGAATGTAAAACCAATAGGAGGCTTTGCTGACGTTATTACACAAAACGCCGAGCCTTCTGGTGTGATGTTTTATGGAAAGATGGCTTACAATTGGAATTTTTTGGAAGGCAATGTTCCTGTTTAATCTGGCAGACGGCTAATGTAGCAATCTGCGTTATTAACATTACACGACAAATTGACTTGCCATTTTTAACACAACACCGAAATCCATTCTCTAACCGAAAATTTAAAGCCATCCAACATGCTTTGATCCTGATTGCTGACCTTTGATCTTGATCACTGATCTTTGAACCTCATTAAGGAGGTTAGGTTTTAATTGCTGTTTGTTTGTCTCTCTGTCTTGCGTTGATCCTGTAATCAGGATCGAATGAATTAGAATCAAGGGGTGGATCCTGACCTTTGATCCTTATCACTGAACATAGATCCTGATTGGTTACACAATCATCAAAGGCAGCATCAGCAACTAATATCAAGACTCAAAGATCAGTGATCTTGATGGATCCACCCCTTGTTCTGGATCAAAAAGTAACGATTAAACCTCAAAGGCAGGATCAGGATCAAATGAATCAGGCTCAAACTGCAAAGATCAAGAGCATGGTCTGCTCCTTGATCTGGATCCATTCAAAAATGTTATCTGAGATTTCTTGGCTCAAGCTTGATCTAAAATCTGTCCATCATCTCTTGAATTATCCTGGGTACTAACTCAATAACTAGTTAACAATGAACCAACTAACTAACACTAACAAACTAACACAGAAAAACAGCAATGAAAATGAAACCTCCCTGGCAGTGGTAACTACTATGTAATAAAGTGTGAACTTTTAAATATTTTTGCAGTAGCACAGTATGTGCACTGGACACTTATGTCCAGTTTAAGTCTTTAATGAAACTAGATGGAACTGGGCCTTAACAGTCACCTGAGTGTTGAGCCTATAACTGGAACAAGTAAGGAAATTCATCAATAAATTCATTTAGCAATGTCAGTTAAAGCCCCACAGGGAAAACTCCTCCTTGTCTATCAACTGGAATCATTATCATCTCAGGATCATTTTATGAAACGTTTAACAAAATGCACAGTATATTTTGAGAGGAGATATAGATTTTGCATTCCGTGGCCCATCTTGGCTGCGCCCCATATAGCCCCTTGGGTGGTAATCCTCTTCAAGAGTATAAGTTCTGATCCCAATCATGCTTGGATTGTGTCATGAAAGTATGGTGAAAATCCACTGGTACCTTTCAGAGGGCTTATAAAGGATTTCTTTTCTGTGAGCCCTCATGCTCCGCCCCCCCACCCTCTTAAATGGTCAGCCATGTCTTGAGTACAGATTCGCATCCTCACTCCAGATTGATCCTGATCACAAAGTGTCATCAAAATCTGACACCATGATTGTTTTCTGATGATTGACAAAAGGCGGTCAGCAGAACTTCTCTTTGGTAAATGTTTGACACAAGAGAATCCACCATCGTATAATTGGACCAAACAGACCACACCTGCACCACATAATGCAAGGGCACATGGGAAATGTAGTTTCACGCATAATTAGAGACGTCCACTTAAATGGAAAACTCTAAAGACAGCATGTCACAACATGTAAAAGAAAACAAGAAAGAAAGCAGGCTGACATAAATACAGTGACGCGGGGTCCATAAGTATTTGGACAATTTCTGTATTTTTGCCTCTGTGCACCACCAAAATGGAGTTGAGATTAAACAGTCAAGATGTGCTTGTAGTGTAGATTTGTAGCTTTAATTCAAAGTGTTTAACAAAATATTGCATTAACCATTTAAGAATTACAGCCATTTTTATACACAGCCATTTTCAGAGGCCTTAGGTCATCGGACAAAGTAAATATGGGTACTATTGCAAATACACAATCAGTTTTACAGCCTGTTTTGTTTAGACAAGTCAGGGGATAGATACATGAACATTTCCAAGTCACTGAATATGTCTGACTTCATTTGCATCAATTATTAAGCAATTTTTGGGTTTCGTCTGGGTTTGTAAAAGGTTGCAAAACAGTTCTCAAACTGTTTTTTGGGTCGCAAACAGTTTTTGTTGTCGCACAGATGTCACACAATGTATTTTTCTGCAAACAGTTGCAAACAGTTGTAAGCATTTTCAAACGGCTGTAAAACGTGTGGCTAAAGTTATTTTTGGTTCGCCACATAGTGAACACAAGCAAAAGCTGCAGCAGCAGCCAGATAGAGCGATTCTTACCTCAAGGGCAGCAGCACGCCAGGCTTCTTCCTGACAGAAAAATGCCGCTCATGACAGAGGTGAGCCCTGATTTTCTCCAACATTCATCAGAAAAGCGGCGAATCCAAAAATCGCTACGTTCTTCAGCATTTGCCACTCTGTGAGATACTAGCTTTAAGAAATACAAACAGTATGGTTGTTGTTCTTTGACTTTCGGCTGCCCCAATTGTTAAGGGATCCGCATTGGTATTTGGCACACTGGATGCCCTTCCTGACACAATGCTAGTTCTACATGGAGAAACACACAGCCCCTGATGTTCCCAAGTGGTCTCCCACCCAGGTTCTAATCAGGAAGTACTCTGCTACACTTTTGAGATCTGACAGGATCAGGTGTACACAAAGCAGAATGGCTGCATACAAACTGCATGGTAGTGTATGGTAAATCTGTCTGGAGCAGGCAAGCAGGAGACTAGTGAGGGAAGCCACCAAGACACCCATGCTAATGCTAAACCAGTTATAGGCTTCTGTGGCTGTCACTAGAGAAACAGTGCATCATGCAACTTTTGTCTGTCACATCACCAGTTATACTTCTGCCTGATGGTGGAGTGGAACAGAAAAGGATTTTAGAAAAAGAAGGCATGACATTTCAGCTACAATTTGCCAGAAGGTGCATAGGAGACTCAAGTCAAAATTTGATCTGTTTTCTTGTGAAAATACTTCTCTGTTCCATTCCACCATGAAGCTGTGACTGGTTGGTGCAACAGAAAAAATTTGTACAATGCATTGTTTCTTGGTGGCTTCCCTCACAAGCCTCCTTCTTGCACAGCCACTCAGCTTTTGAGCCCAGACAGATTGACCATACAGTACCATACTGTTCCTATTTCTTAATGATTGATGTAAATTAAGTCCAATACATATTCAATGATTTGGAAATGTTTGTGTATCCATCCCCTAACTTGTCTAAAGAAAGCTGGCTGTCAAGGTGATGATTTGTGAACAATAATCCTTATATTTTGTTTGTCCAATTACTTATGGGCTTGCAAAATGGAGTGACTGTATATAAAAATGGCTGTCATTCCTAAATGGTTAATGCAATATGTTTGTTAAACCCCTTGAATTAAAGCTAAAATTCTACACTACAAGCATGTCTTTATTGTTTCGTTGCAACTCCATGTGGATTTATAGAGGCAAAAAAATTGAATCACTTTCAAGCTACTTAGGACCTGACTGCATGTATGATTGAAGGAAGGAGGTATAAGTCATGAGAAATTGACAAAAAAATTATGAAAAATGTCCAAGAAGTAGAATGGTGAAGGAAGCCACCAACACACCAAGACACATCACATTACCTATTTTCATCACATTACCTATTTTAATTTGACCAGTACTTGTATTCTTACTCTCAGGATTAATTCCATCATGTAACATCAAAACGCTCCCTCCTGTTGGTAATTATTCAAGTTCTTGGTACTATTATAATGTGTTATTTATATTTTACATTGTTAAATATGTCTACTCATGCAATTATATCTGTATGTATGTCAGCTCTACCAAAACAGTGTCAACTGAATGTAGATTCTGAATAAATCCAATCCAATCGTTCTGATCGCCGAGTAGTGCCCTACGAAGTGGACTTCACAGGGGGTTCAGCCATGTTAAGTGAGGTTCCAAAACG
>OMMV01234966.1:0-11290 GCA_900302635.1 Chatrabus melanurus | reverse complement strand
GGGAAAATTTCGACTGGTTGTGTACATAGAGTTGCGTGTGCACGGCCATGTGGCTTCACGTGTAAACTAACGGTAACACAAAGGTGGAATAAAGGACAGGAATAGATGGTTTACAAGCACCACGCTAAAAATCGTCAGCTTCCAAATCACAAAACTACAAGCTGCAGATAAAATTCATCTCTGTTGTCCTCGCTTGCTGCTTTTGAACATTTTAACGTAAACAAAGAAACTTTTCAGACTTATTAATACACCCTCACATGGACATCGAGAGCAGGGAGACAAACAGTAGACAGTCCTTAAGTGCTTAAGTGCATCTGAGCATTGTGGATTATCAGACAGGAGATGACACGGAGCTAAAACATTTCAAGCATTGTGGATGTTTAATTAATGCACTCTGACATGGAGAATTAATTAAATGTATTCGTATATGCTACTCTGAAATTAAATATAGGGAGACAATGCTAATCTAAGCAGTAAGTGCTCCATTACCCATTTAGGAAAATAATTTGCTGCACGGAGTCAACAGAGCAACACAAGAATAATAATGAAGACATGAGGGGGGATAAAAAATAATGTTCAGACTTCATTTCTATTTTTATTCTTTTTCAAATCAAGACAAAAAAAGACGAGCGCAGCACAGACGACTCAGTGCTCACACCTTCCTTTGCACATAGAGCAGATAAAAGAAACAAACAAAAAAAAGATGTTGGTGGCTGATGAACGAGCTAAAAGTCTACGAATGCCAAATTTGAACCCTCTGCTTAAAGCGCAGTCACACTATGACGTTTGAGCCAGCAACTGGAGAACGAGGTGAAAGCAAGAGAAAAGGAGAGAAAAGTGGTGAAAATCACGTTCTTGGAGTTTGGTAACGGACCTCAAACGCATCACAGCCTTTCACAACATGTTTGTAGCAGAAGCAGCTGTTATCCAGCGCTCCATTATAACAAGCGGGACTGTTGCCAATGTGGAAAAGTTCGGGAGAGGGGTTCATCACACCACTGTCCAGTGATTCGGAGCAGGTAAGCGAACCAACACCCCCACGTTAGCCAGCGAACATGATCGCACCAGTAACTCAGGCTTTTGGAGGCTGTTTGCGCCGGTACCACAGGCTAGCGAGGGCTACCATGCACGTAGTGATGATGTACGGTCTGTAACAGTCTCCTACCTAGCCACAGGTACGTCAGCAAATGCTGAAAAGTTTTCAACATGTTGAAAAGGTTGGACGCGGTCGCTGTTCATCAGCGAACATCGCCGAATGCCGCCGAAGACCAGCAGAGGCTGGCGATCACTGACGTGTGCATATTCGTCGGCCCAAACATCATAGTGTGACTGGGCCTTTAGCAGTGATTCTCAATAATACAAACTTTGCACATTCAGAAGCTATGCGTGTGTGTCCTCGACACTGTAAAAAGAAAAATATACTAAAGCAACCAACTGAAAAGTTTTTAAGTTTACTCAACTTAAGGATATAAGTTGGATGATCTTAGGTTAAGTTTTATGTTATGTTTTAGCAATATTTAAACCAACTTAAAATTTCAAATTCAATGTACCTAATATAAAAAGTTTGTAAAAAAATAATAATAATAAACTTTGACTTGTTCAAGATTGTTTTAACCCTTTTTCACACTAATGTACTTTGATATTTTTGTTTTGATTTCCATGATGTAGCAGCTTGAGGTTCAGTGTCTTGCTCAAGGACACTTTGACATACTGGAGTACTCTGTGTTTGAGTTACCAATCCCTTGTTTTATGAACAACCTGCTCGAACACTCTAACACTGTAAACAATATAACTTGACTCAGCCAAGTTAAATTTTCATCAACGCAACTTAACGCTTTACATTGACATACATTAACTCAGTCAAAACAACAAGATGAACCAACTGAGTCAAGTGGAGTCAACAAATTTTTTATTTTTTTTACAGTGAACCACAGTCAGCAAACAGTACATCTTGAGTTTGTTTGACTCGTTTCTGTTTCACTTAGTTAAATGATTACAATGTAGTTTATAATTTTTTTATTCATTTATTTTGTATGCTGGAATAGGCTCCGCCCCTCTGCGGACATGGATGGATAAAAGGTTTGATGAATGTTCCAACTCCATTGGTTGGAAGGGTGTGGGTCAAGTGGTAAAGCAGGTTGAACATAAAAGAAGGTTGGTGGATCAATCCCTGACTACTCCAGTATGTTCGTGTGTCTTTGAGCAAAACACTGAAGACCAAAGTTTTTCCTGAACCTGACAAAAACAGGTTAGTCAAAACAATCTGCAATACAGTTACAGTTTATTTTTCAACAAAGTCATTATTTTAAGTACACTGAATATCAGACTGTGAGTTGATCTGAATCCAAATTTTAAGTTGGTCAAACGTAGCACATCAATCTGAGTCAACTTGTTAAACTAAAGTGTTAAAGTCTGTGTAGCTGGCTGCTTTAGGTTTGCATGTTTTCTCAACTGTTTTTGTTTGTTTGTTTGTTTTTGCAGTGAGATATACAGCTGCAATATTGTACCATTATCTTCAATCAGTCGCTCATCGTTTGAGTAATGTTACAAGAATCAGCAAATCCAGCCTGGTGCACATTATTCCCTCAAAGTCGAGAAAAAAAAAAGCCTTTTGGAACTTTAGCAAAGCCTGTGTTAGTCGATGTAAATACTATCAGCAATGTGAAAATTAGGAATGTGTAATAACTGGCAAAAAACAATTATAAGTTATGGATTGATGACAACAAAAATGCTGCAATTCTGGTGATTACAATGTAAATACTCTGACAGGGAGGAAACCTGTTAGTTTACGATTACACCCATTAAGCCATAAATCCTGTTGATGTCACAAGCTTATGCGTGTGTGTTGCTGTCAGTGTTTCATAATGTGGCGGACTCTCGCCGCTGAACATGAGCAGTTTCTGTCAGACTCGACAGTCTATCGGTGGAGGATCCCTCTGCCGCTTCCCTCCGCCCTCCTCCCGCCATCACCCGCTCAGTCTTACGCTCCTCCTCTGTCTCTCTATCCTTATCAGTGTACTTCCATTCGTCTCTTGTTCAATTTTTCATTTCAGGTTCAATCTTTTTGACGTGCTCTCACTCCTCCTTGGATGACACCTCTCCCTCCCTTTCTGTCTTACTCGACTTGCCTGTCAATCTATCGTGCACAGCCCCTCTCTCTGCCTCTCCTGAAATCAATACACCTCTCTATGTGGTGGTGACCCGTCAATCATCACTGACAGTCAGCAAAATGTGCATTCACGTGGACCTTATGTATAGGTGTATATATTATATTTGTGTGTAAAACATAAAGTGATAATGAGAGTATAAACTGTGGTTTGTTTAATTAGTTTGTTCATCAAATAAGCACAGACATTACAAATGAAACATCTCTTTAAAGCTGCAATAAGCAATTGTTTCCATTATCATTGAGCTGTTGAATATTTTTATTGTTAAAAAATGAAGTGCTTACTCTATAAAATGTCAAAAAGTAGTTTTTTGGTTTTTTTTAAATACAAAAAAAAAAAACACCTTCAAAGAGAAAATCGCGCCACATGGTCAAAAGGTCATAGCTGACAGTCCCTCATAATGCAAGTGATACCTCTCATCTGAGTCTCCCTAAGTACCGTAAGTCATTCCAGCATTACCCAAGAATCATCAGAAAAGACCTAGTACCAAAGACATCTGGTCGTCGCTTTATTGTAGGTCACTGGTTAGTGTCCGGGTCTTACAACCATACAGTAAGACAGGAAGCACCAGGACCCTAAAGACTTGGACTTTCAGTCTCAAGTCAAGTCAAGGAGCATGCGCTGGTGCTGTGCTTCGCCGCATCCACAACACCACGGAACCGCCTTGTGTCCTGGATGGCAACCGCCCAGGCAGACAATGATCCATCCCCACTTCTCGAAAATAACCATCTATCTGCTGCAGCCAGGTGAAGCATGGGTGTCCCCTTGGCTTTTGTTCTCCATCAAAGATATCAGCATCACCCAACTCCTCTGTCCTGCAATCTCATGACTCAATAAGCTCTTCTCAGGTGTTTCTCGATCTCAAAGGCCGAGAACCCACAGAGATGAATGTCACTGTTGAGTTAAGTGAATGTCTCTACAAGTTCCGACACTTTCACCACATACAGATACACTGAGTGACTGAGTCCATGAAGTCATTAAATGCCTGGATCTTAGTCTTGAATAGGTTCTGATGATCAGTCGAAACAGTTTGACATATTTAGCAAGTATAAGTATATACCAGTTGTCCATGAGCTTTATAAACCCAGTTCAAAAACAGCTATCTGCTTTAAATGACCTTAAACTGGTCTAAATTTGATATTTAGTCAGATTACATGCAGTTTAATCAATTCCACCATTAATTTATGTTTACTGAAGACACAAATTAAGACATGTGCTTTAAAGAAATTTAAAACACATTTGAAAATCTTGAAGCAATTTTTCATGAATTAAAAAGGAGAAAATGTGCTAATTTGAGAACCTTCTTTGTGTATCTGCTTGATAAATGACTTTATATGATCATTCAATTATCAAAATTGTTGCACAATCATTTTTCTGTCAATCAACTAATCTAGCAATTGACAAATTGTTTCAACGTGGCATCTGTTGTTATTTGATCTATTTTCCACATTTTGCAGCACGGTGGCTTAGTGGTTAGCACTGTTGCCTCACAGCGAGAAGGTCCCAGGTTCACTTCTGACCAGGTCCTTTCTGTGTAGCGTTTGCATGTTCTTCCCGTGGGTTCCCTCTGGGTGCTCCGGCTTCCAAAGACAAAAGACATGCAGGTTAGATGAACTGGTGACTCTAAATCGACCGTAGGTGTGAGTGAGAATGTGAATGTGTTTGTCTTTCTGTATGTGGCCCTGCGACATATATGTGCCCTGCCTCTCGCCCAATAACCACTGTGGTAGGCTCCAGCCTGCCCATGACCCTTGACTGGAATAAGCAGGTTCAGAAGATGGATGGATGGATGGAGTCCATCACAAATGAATCAAATATACTTTCCACAACAGCAGCATGCAAAATAACAAGCCATGTCTAATATATCATAGACTTTATAGATTTAAAGACTATTTCATCATTTGTGTGTGTGGGTGTGTGTGTTGGGAGGGGGGGAAGTACTACATGTTTCTATTTTATGCACTTACTACTTTAATTTAAGCAGTAATCCGCACAGGCCTTCTTTGTTTCACATTATTTTTGCAACATATTTGGAGCTAAGTGATTCTTGCTGAGGTGCTTCCTAAAAATAATTCCCCTGACATCTTTTCAATTGCATTTGCTACTTCTGGTGAGGTTTGGGTTTCTCTACGTTTTGTTGCTTTTTAACTGCTGAGCTCTTTGTTTGTTCCAAAACAAACTGCTGCTGCCCAAAGCAAAAAACAGATCAGCTTCTGTACGTCTGATGGTATTTTTAAAGAAAGAACAGGAAATGAAAAAGATATCGGTCGAATCACATGGATGTCATAAACGGATACAGAAGTAAGAAAGTTTGCATTTAAATATTAAAGGTTATATTATTTCAACTGCTGTCCACAGCACTATAATGTAGTTTTTTTTAATGCAACAACGATCCAGTGACAAGAGCAGTAAATCACACAGCAGGTGGTCAGATGGGTCCATTTAATATCTGATATTCTACATCTTATAATACGGTTTATGGATATGTAGGTGTCTGTCTAAAAGTATTAAGAAATTTATGGCATTTATTCAAAGGGGACAAAGCAGTGGGATGTCTGTCTGTGGTCTCATAAAGTCAGCCCACGTCCCAGTGCAACATCCTGGCCATATAAGCAATGCCTGCTCTGCTCTGGAATATGAAATATGCATGGACCATAAAGAGCATATGGACCATCCATCTCAATATCCGCTACAGCAGACCATCAAAAAAAATAAGACCATTAAAACTAATACACACACGCTCATCCACGCACACGTGTACACACACAAAATGGCACATAAACATGCACTCCCACGTTATGCATAATGGCTTATCAGATTGAGTGCCAACTTTCTGCTGACATTGCACACGCAATAACAAGCACGCAAACACACATTTGGAATGAGAAGAGATTGACATTTGCGTACATCTGCTCAAGTCAAAGTTCCTTCACTTAATCAAATACATTATAACAGTTGTCACTTAATCATGGAAAATATTTAGAGAAACATGAGCGTGTCATTTTTTCATTTCTGGGGAAACGGCATCGATTCTGTATAGGCTTCCTTTGCCAAAGCTACAACATGCTTAAACCCTTACCGCTTCCAAAACTAGGTGTGAGGCCCCCTTTTCGAGTCGTGGAGCATTTCTAATGTGGATGCAAATAACAAGGATGACAACGGAAATTGCATCAAAAGTCAAATGACTGAAAACAAAATTGCTGTAATGCTGCAACATTCCAAGATTAAAGACTGAAATATTTATTCAGACACACACACAAAAAAAGTGAAGTGCAAGATGGACAGATGTCTGAGAAGGAAGAAAAAACAGGCAATGTTCATCAAGGAAGCATGTCAGTCAAAACTAAAAAGGGACAAAGCTTATCTTCCTTCTCGGTTTCTCTGTCAGAGATGCAAGAGCCTTTTCATGTTTGTGTCTCAGAAACTGGTGGTTATGCATGTAACCCATGTTCCGTGAGGGAGGGCGCATGGAGCATGGCCACATCCTGGGTGCTGTTTAAGGACAATTCAGTACAAAAGGTGTGCTCAGCAGCCAGTTGGGCTGCCCCACACGCTTTTATGAAAGTTTATTGCCTTCATGCGAAACCCTGGGATGTTACTCAGGCGGTTCGGTCCACAGGAAGCTAAGGGTCAAGGTTCTCATTTAGCTGCAAGCGCGTTTCAGCAGGTGATGCTATATCCCCCAAACTGATGTGCTGTACCAAGTGTACCAACTGAAAAGGAACTGATGGTTATGCATATAACCCATGTTTCCTGAGGGAGGGAAACAAAGTACAACACACTCTAGCGCTTCACTGCATTTTCAGCTCAGTGCAGTGCATTTTAGTTTGAAAATAGGCACTGTGTATGCAGGGGGCTATCACAGCCTTCTGGGAAGACGGGGCTCCCCGCGTCTGCCGCAGTCCTACAGGCTCTGACAGGCATGTTGAGAAGTCCTTCGGGTAGGTCTTGTAAGTGTACCGACTAAAAGGCAACTGGAATTGTAATTTTTTTATTATTTAATCTGGATGTTTTGAGAAGGAAAAGAAACATTCATCAAGTGACTTTAATAAAATTAGTTATATTGTTAATTAACAATTTAACTGATTCATCATACATGGGAGTGTGTTTTTAGAAAAGAGTGGCACATATTTTTCAACATAAAACAGGTCAGGTCAGGGCTGGAAGCATGTGCTGCTGCCACACCTTGCTACATCCACCACACCACGGAACCGACTTGGGTCCTGGATGGCAACCACCCAGGCAGACAACTGCCCCATCCCCACCTCTCAAAAAAAACCATCCATCTGCTCCAGCCAAGTGAAGCGTGACCATCCACTTGGCCTTCTCCAGCCACTGGGGTCGTCAACACTGAGGCAGCTGTGTCCTGAATCATGCCCAGAGAAACGTGACGCATGGCTAAAATGTTGTAGCTGATGTTCCCTCACAATATAAGTGACACTCCTCATCTTATTCTCCCTAAGTAACTGTTCGTTTGACACAAAGTCATTCCAGCAGTATGAATAAATTATTAAAGGGGTTATATTACATACTTTTTCAACAAGCTAATATAGGTCACCTGGTGTCTTAAAGGCAGATATTATTGCCAAAAATACCTCATAAACACTAAAATGATGCATCATAAAATGAACTATTTTCATGACCTCGAAATTACCTTTCTGTGCATGTTCTTTTAAATGGAAAAAAGCGACTGCTGGCCACACCTCCTCTACCTTAAGAAAAACAGGCATCTGTACAACTCGCTCCAACAGACATTGTGGGTGTGTCAGATTGGCTCAGTGGGTAAGCAAGCAACAATCTAAATATGGACTTCTGTGACATATGTCACAGGAGTCTAAAACAAACCCGCATCAGGCCTAATTATGTGTTCAAGAGTCATCTGATTTTATTCAGTATTAAAATGGGCTCTTTACACACAATCTTAGTATTATCATTATTATATAAATATTTATTACTGTTACTTTTCTATAAATTTATACTGTATGTTATTATTGTAATTATACAACTTGTTAATTTTGACCATCGGTGCTATAATTATTGATCTCTGTGAATGATCTTTTTAGTTTTTTATAATGGACCACAATGGAAATAAGTGCTTGCGCTTTATTGTGTTATCCTATTATTACTATGATATGTGTCATTTTATTATGTATAGAATGTCATGTTACATGTAATAATGAATAAATCAATACAATAAATGTTGGTTATAGTGTGGGACTTTGATTATGCATAACACTTCAGCCATATTTAACTGTTAGAGATCAAAAAAAAAACAGTTTTTCACAATATGATCCATTTAAACTGAACACTGACCTGAATAAAAGCCGTAAAAATGAATGATTACCTCATGGGAACCCACTTGTTGTCACCACAAATTCAAAGCGCCACACGCGTGAGTCTGGAAAAACATTTCTGTTCCCACAAGAGGTATAATTATACCTATGCACACACACAGCTCTGCCTATATTGTCTTTACCAGCCCTCTATCAGGCTCTGCCACTATCAGGCTCTCTGACCCTGCACTGCAGGGAATTAAAATTTAATATGAGGCTGGCGGAGAGCGAAGGAGAGAGCGAGAAATAAAGTCACAGTAAATCAGAAAAGACCCTACTAATGAGCAGTTTGTTTTGCAGAGGGAAACAACAGATGCGCAGATTAAGACCAAAGTCAAGTAAAATGTTAACAGAGCAGGAGATGAGTAAGGGGGGGGCAGAGCAGACAAATGAGAATGTGAAGGTGAGAGATGCAGAAGGAGAGGAGGAAGGAAGCCAATGGCTCCTCATTCATTTTGACATTTTAGCGAAATCACAATTTAATACTCAGTTGCACTGGGTAAGATCTATCTGTCTGCACTTTCATCTGTTTCTCTCCTTCCCCCGTCACATTTCTCTAATCGCCTTCTCGCTACAGTATTTGTCAGCAAGGGGTCTGACACTAAGTCAGTATCATCTTCTATCATCCATGCAGACAGAGACAGGAACACACGCAAACAGGACAGCTACAAGACGAGCTTCATCTTTATCGCAGCTCTTTATTCCTTCACCTCTTCTTTCCACATCATATCTCGCCATCCAACGACCCCAAGCACAGGGCAAGCAACTGATTGACAGGTCTAATGTGACCTAAAGAAGAATCACAAATCTTTGCTTATTCTTCTTTTAATTGAAGGGCTAAAGTAGACAGTGGGCAGCATGTTCAAGCAACACACTGTAGCCCAGATTGATCTGTCGGGGGTTTCATGTCAAATCTGTCTTCACCGCACATGAACTATAATAGTGTAAAACAGTGGTGGTTCTATATCTTTTCAGCTGTTGGGGGGCCAGAAATGGGCAGATTTGTCTTCTTATTCAGGCCAATTAGAGCTTGCTCCTTGTTCTAATTTGAGTATTTTATTCATTCAACACAAGTGTAAAAACCATTTACACAGCTGTTTACACAGTCATTGTCTGTTACGTTTTTACTTTTATGCATTCTCATTGTTTCTTACAGTAGAACGCATTTAAAATTGCTGCCCTTCTTGACTCAAACTTGCCAACTAAAGTGGGATATTTATTATTGATATATAAGTGTCGCAGATAATGTTTATTGTCAACGCTCTGACTTTGTCACTCCCCATAGCATTACTTAAGCTTGCACATAATATTACAATATAATTGTTCACCCAAAGAGACACAACAGACCCAATAGGTGGATGCTGGGGTGGAGGTGGCGGAGATTCACTCATTCATTTCAGTGACAGTGCACCTGGTGCTTTGCCACTCAATTTAGTGGAAGCAGAAGCGACAGATTTTCTGCTGCCACCGTCAAAGTTTGACCTTGTCAAAGTTTTTGCCATTACTGCTCGCAACTGACCAATCAGAAAAAAGAGGTGGTGACTGGATGTGCGCAGCAAAGAAGGCACTGATGATGGAAGTGTACCCTGAGCTGCTCTGATGTATCAGCTCTGTCTGTAAGAAATGACAAAAGTTGGAACCCTAATTAAAACCACATTTCAGGTAAGGTTTTTTTGCTGCAATGCATTGAAAATAGACAAATTATGCAACAAATAAGTGTCATGTTTGAAAATGGTGCATTAATGTCAATATAGTTTATCATAAAATGCATTATTATTGTTCAGTTGTTTATTCATATACTTGTTTTAGCTACCATAGCACATTTCTGGAAGGCAGAATATTGAACAAAGCCAGTAGTTGGCCATCACTAGCTGTGAGTTTCAAAACCCGCGCTATGGGCAGGACATAATAGACGTGATGGCCAACCGCAGACAGTGCTGTTTCGCTGGCTGCTGTGCTGGCTGCTGTGCTTGCAGAGACTCACACAGGTTCAGCTACAGCAGCTGCCACGGTTGCCACATCCCGATGTGTCAGATCAGGTTTGGGGACGTGTGCTGGTGCCGCACTTTGCCGTATTCACCACACAATGAAACCACCCTGGGTCCCATATAGCAACCATCCAAGCAGACTTGATGTGCAACCACCATAAAATGCGGGCCAGCAGTGTGAATGCAGCGATTCTGATGTTGATGTTGTTGATTGCGGCTCTTGACTTGAGCAGGAAGTAGGAGGAGCATATATGAGCTTGTAATGATGACGTCGAAGGGTTCGGTGGGTATAATGTTGAATGGGGTAGGTCATGTGACTCAGCAGCATCACTCAGGCTGACTGTATTAGCCCGTCACTGAATTTTGTACCTGTTGTCCATTCATGATGTAAGATGTCCTATATTTACCCCGCCAACAGCGGGGTTATGTAATCACCTCCGTGTGTTTGTCTGTCTGTCTGTTTGTCTTTCTGTTAACAGGATATCTCGAAAACTAATGGACCGATTTTGATGAAATTTGGTGGGAAAGGGGATATTGACTGCAGAAAGAACCCATTAAATTTTGGAGGTGATCCGGATTATATTCCGGATCTGAGATCCAGAACAAATTTAATACAGCAACAATCTAAATAAAAGTGTGTTATTGTTACATGGTTGTTCTTTTTCAATTTCTTCTAAATTTTGGGCCCAGCATCTATATTCCCTTTATAGCAATTCAATTAAGGCACGCCCTTTATTGAAGAGCAACAATAAATTAAAAAATAAAAGCGCTGGATGATCAAAATCTATCAGTGTAATCTCGA
>OMMV01234964.1:0-11695 GCA_900302635.1 Chatrabus melanurus | reverse complement strand
CGGAAGAAGGAAATGTCAGTGTTGCTGTTCTGTGAGCCAAATGATCTCTGAGTGACCTTTAGGCACGGACATGACTCCACTGTCCCATCTGTCCTCGTCACCTGAGCAAAGAAAAGAGAAACAAACCAGAAAAGGTTTTAGATTTGTTTTGTATTTTAGATTCAGCTGATGCTCTCAAACACATTAAGAAGGCAAGAAATTCCACAAATTAACTCTCGACGAGGCACAGCTGTTAATTGAAAACCGTTCCAGGTGACGAGCTCATGAAGCGGACACTGAAAACGCCACGAAGCTGTCATCAAAGCAAAAGGTGGACACTTTGAAGAACCTAAAATATACGGAAAACATATTCTGCTTTGTTTCACACTTTTTTTGTTGGCTACATACAGTCCTGGTCAGAATTATTGGTACCCCTGAATTTTATGTACACCTTTTAAAATATGGTCAGAAATAAATGCAAACAAATTTTGTTTTATCAAAATATTTAAAAATGTCCAAAATTATTTGGCAACAACAACAACAAAACAAAATGCTTTCATAAAGTGAAAGAAAAAAAATCCTGACATAAAATGTATGCTGGATACAGTTATTGGCACCCTTTGATGAATTTACAGTAAATCATCACTTTTACAGTCAGTTTTCTTTCGACAGGTCAGGGGACGGACACACGAACATTTCCAAGTCACTGAATGCGTCTTGGACTTCATTTACACCAATCATTAAGAAATACAAACAGCGGGAAATCTGTCTGGAGGAGGCAGCTCTCAAAAACCGAGTGACTGTGCAAGAAGGAAATGAGTGAGGGAAGCCACCAAGACACCTGTGACAACTCTGATGAAGTTATCGGCATCTGTGGCTGTGATTGTAGAAACTGTGCACAGCGTAACTTAACGGTTGCGCGGTGAAGATCAAATGATGTCATATGAAGCTGACGCTGCTATCAGACAGTGTCACAGATTTGATGAGGCTTTGTGTGCAGTTTTCATCGAGGCTGTCGGCGTCTATTCTAAAGTATCCTTGTAAAACGTCGTGGCTGTCATTTTTAGCCACACTTTGGACAGTCTGGTTTGGGTCTCAGAGCAGCTCAGAGGCCTTTTGGTTACTGTTTAATTAACCTGTGCCGGCTCATTTTCAGTATTTCCGTCTTTCACTTTGAGCCTGTTGCACAGCGGATGAGTCCTGTGGGCTGAGGAGGGGGTGAGGCCGTGTGGTTTCCTCACCTCGATGTGCTGGTGGTTGGGTGGGACGGGCACAAACTGGGGCAGCCTCTTGCTGAGCCACATGGTGACATCCCGGTTCATGTTGACTGCGAATGGCTCGTATCCTTCCTGGAGGCCGCAGATGGTGAAGTATCTCAGAGAGCTGACGTCTTTCCCAAAGTTCATCCTCCCCACCTGACACACACCCAGACTGCACACTGGAATAAACCCTGAACACACAACCGGGACAAAACCAACACCGTGACATCGTGCACATATTTCTTTATTCCAGCTCTTCTACATTTCTTCATGTGACTCATTTAACTATAAACTGGAAGCAGTTTTCTAACAATCATAGAAAAGAGTCAAAAACATTTTAAAGTATACAATACTTTATATTTCAACTATATTGTAGAGTTTTGGTTTCACTTTGAATCCTGACTTTTTTTGATACCATGAAACAAGATCAGGCAGAAGATTTGCACAGTGCTGTGAAGGTGAAAGAAAGCGTCGACAGTCTTCAAGTTCCAGTTGTTTTGCCTTTGAGCTGCACTTGAAGTCATTCAGACTTAAAACCAACTCAGACACAGGATTCTTCCAACAATCGTGACAGGTTCCTGAACACAAATCACACCTGACATCATGCAGTGATCGGTTCCAAGTGACAGGTGCATGACTGTGAATAAGGAAGTTCACTTTGGATGGGCATGCATGCCGTGGTTGTTTGAATTAGTTGTTTGGCACCTGGACAGGAGGAGGAGAGATCTTTGTCAGCTGCATCTACAGCTCAGCAGCACTTTAGGAATCTAATCTGCTCACCCCACATGAAGGGGGGAGAAAAAGGTGCCCTAAATATCGTCTTATTTCAAATGATCTGCTCTGGATACTCATGTCTGGAGAGATCTTCAGCTAGCAGTTAGAAAAACGTGTAAGCTATCAACGTTGGAATGTCAGACCACTTACTGTATGGACAGTTCAAGAAGAAGAGCTTTGCAATGAACACCTCATGATACTGTTACATAATGTGAAACAACTGGATCAAATTATGCTTTCTCGGATGAAACGATGGACTCTTTGACTATTGAATTCTGAGGTTGAAAAACTTTCAACCTGAGGCTGACCTTACTTAAAGATAAAATAATAATCTACTTTCAGCTTCTCCCAATTGAAACTTGGGGTCAACCACAGCAGATCCAACATGGATCTGCATGCAGATTTGGCACAAGTTTTACGCCGGATGCCCTTCCTGACGCAACATTACATGGAGAATGGGCAGGGTTTGAACCGGGAACTTTCCGCACTGAAAGCGGTTGCACTAACCGCTAGGCCACCATACTTAAAGATCCACTGTGGGAATTCAAGAGAGCATTTGCGCCACATGGAAATGGAACCAAAGTTTTCTGGAAAGGCTCTACTTTCAGTGAAGCTCTCATTTAAGACGATTTTAATGACAAAACATCTACTTGATTCAGCCCTATCAGACTAAAAATCAATAAATAAATACTATATCTAACCTTGGGACTTGGGATTGATCATTTCCTTTGAGCCATCCCCAGTGCTATACTTGAAGAAAACTAAATTGCAATGTGGATAGGGCTTGGTAATAGCCTCAAACTGTGGACCTGTGCAGTACTTCCTCTTTGACCTATCCTAAATTACTCGCGATTCAAAAGGATTTTACTCTCTTAAAGCATCTGGTACCTTGTCTTCTGCCACATACTGTGTATGCATGTTAAACTCCCGTAAGGAGAAGAGCACGGACGTGGAGGAGGAGGATGATGATGGCAGGGCAGGAGGAGGAGGCGTGGAGAGACTTAACTCAGCCGGCGATGACGGTTGTGGTTTAGATGTGGCTCTGAAAAGCTGTCGCCTCCTCACTGACAACACGGTGCCTCCTCATGTTTATTTATTAACTTTAGCACATTACTGTTGTTTACTGATATTATTGCCAAATAGCAGATACTTTAATTATTGCATTTTTACAGTGTGTCCATTTTATATATTACAAAAATCACCTCTCATTGCTCTTAAAATTAACTTTTTCATTAGATGATCATATTGTATTTATTTAAAGCTTTTCTGTTTCCTGCCTCACATTATTGGTTATTGTAGAGCAGGAAGCGCAGTGGACAAGGAGCTGGCCTGCCAATATGTAGACCTGGGTTTGAATCCCACTCATGCTTCCTGTCTGTGTCCTTGGATAAGACACTTAATCTACGTTGTCTCGGTCCACCCAGCTGTAAAAATGGGTACCGGCCTTGGCTTTTCTCTCTTCACCTTTGGCTTATAGATTTTACCACATATTGCATGTATAAGCTTAGCTTACTATACACTCTCCATTTCATTTGGAACTTTGAAGTTTGCCCTGAGACACTTTGTCTTTGAGTTCGTTATTTCTTACCAAGTTGTGATAACTTCTTAAAAGGCAACATTACAACTTTTTTGTTGCCGACAGTTTTTTTTCTCAAGTAACTTTAGCTTTGGTTTGATGTTTTTTGAGCTCATCATATTTCTCTCCTGGACTGAACATGGTCAGAGTCTTGACATCCCTGAAGGAACAGAGTGCCTACAGTGTATCATCTTTTAAATGGCAAGGGAACAGAATCATGAGGAACACTTCCAAGAAACAGCCAGAAGCTGAGTGGGAAACTCACAAATCAAAAACGCACAAAGTTCCACATGGTCTGCCAGAGCCATGAAGACTGATGGACCCATGGACTCGCTGAGGAGAACCCAGGAATACAGAGAAGCAATACCAGAGAGCACCAAGGGAGGGTTGTGAATGGTGTGGTGCTCATGACATATCCATTACATGCTTTCTTTCAGCATGGATGACCATCTTCAACTGCTGCTGAAGGAGCTTGGAAAGCTCCACATTGCAGTGGATGCATTCGCCGAGGTCTGCAGACCTGAAAGTGGCAAGATCTCAGTGAGTGGATACATGAACCTCTGGTCTGATCCCTCCAATGTCCAGAGTGCCGCAGGAGTGGCAGCTGCTGTGGTGTATCAGTCCCTTCCAACAGCAGATGGATTCAGAATGAGCGTTTTGTGAGGTACAGTCTTAAGCATTCTTTGGGTGTCCTGTCTACTGTCTCAGTCCATGTGCCAACTGTGGTGAATGAGGTGAATATCTCAGTGAGGCAGAGTTTTTACTGCGCTACACTCACTGATAGATGACTGCTCCACAAGTGAGACTCCTTTGGTCATGGGCAGTTTCAATGTGACCACTGGTCACAAGGGACAAAGAGCTTTCATGTGTGAACTTGAACAAGACTTTGGGCCTGAGAGTGTATCCAAGATGAAAGTGGTACCTGAGAACATTGATGAGTTATTGCAGGGAAGTGCTTTTGACCATAATCGACTTTAACTAGGCCTCAGAGGTCGCACAATGCTCACGTGCGATTTCATCCATGTTTTTCATCCAGAAAGCAAAAGTATCTGATATGAAAGCAATAACTGCAAGCATTATTGGATTACTGTGGCAAGAAGGTTTTGACTGGGATCTACTTTTAACGAGGTCACAAAGGTCACAGAATGCTCACGTGCGAACTCGTCCATACTTTGGTCCAGACAGCATGTGTATCGGATATGAAAGCTACACCTGAAAACATTGATGAGTTACGATACGACAACTTTATTGTCCACAATGTGGAAATTTGTCTTTGGTTTCACCATAAAAACATGATGTAAAAATGCTCAACATCATCACAGCAAACATCTATATGACAGTTCATTCATCCTATACACATTCATACAAATAACAACAGAACTCACAGTCCACAAACCGACACTAAACACCCATCACATATCACAATGACCTACTGCAAACTCAGGAGAACACTCCTGGGTCCTCAGCCCACCGGATCCTGACTTCATTTAAAACTAACAGCACTTGGTACAAAAGATTTCTTGTAGATATTTCTATTTGCCTTTGGTACTCTATAACGTGTCCCTGAGGTTCAAATTCTCTGCACAGTGGATGTGACGGGTCATTAATAATTCATTTACGTCTTCAGAGTTCATCATACATTTTATTGAGCTGCGTTTGTGGCTTAGCTAAGATTTTGGAAGCCATGTTCACTTTTTTCTGCAGCTTGTTCTACAGTCATCTGACCATAATGTCCTTAATTACTGGCTTTTCCTGTTTCAGCGTTGCCCTGAATCATGGGAGTAGATGTATAACGTAATGACCAGACTTGCCCAGCGCCGACCTACAGACGGATTTATAGGTGTCAGGTATATTGCCATAGCACTTATCCAGGGTACGTGTCAGATGCCAGGATTGCCTGTATGTATAATTTTGACCCTGTGTGGATTGGAGAAGATCCAAAATAAATTCAAACTTGTGCACCCAATCCTTGTTTTTAGAGTCATTAATGATGTCTGCTGTACAATCATTCCACCCTGGCAGAAGAACAGTTCAAAGAAATCATTAACATCCCAAAATTACCATGACCCATGCCCATGATGAGTGTATGTAAACTTCTGACCGCAACTGCGTAAATTAGTATGATAGTCAAGTCTGGGAGCATGCACTGGTGCCGCACGTCGCTGCATGCACGAGACCATGGAACCACCCCGGGTCCTGGCTGGCAACCACCCAGGCAGACAACTGGTCCATCGCCACATCTCTAAAATAAAATAAAATAATAAAATAATCATCTATCTGCCACAGCCAGGTGAAGCGTGGGCGTCCCCTTGGACCTTCTCCAAGCATTAATAAGTTATTGTTGCAACAAAGTTTTTACTGTTACCTACTTTTTAAAAGCACAGCACCCAGGGGTGCTGGAAAACTGCAGACTTCTTTCTAGCAATCTTTGAAAAAAAAAAAAAAAATCCCAGAAAAAATATGGCTACTTTAACTTTGACCAGAACTAGGAAATTTGACCATATCACTCTGGTGTTAGCCTCACATCACTGACTCCCTGTCCGTGTAAGAGCTATCTTCAAGGTTTTGCTTCTAACATATAAAATACTGAATTGTTGAGCCCCACCTCCAGCACCTTCTGCACTGGTCTGCGGATGATGTCCTAAGCAAGATAAAATGCATCTTAAATTTTGCCATTTGCTCCAAGATACAATGAAGGGATTGAAGAAAACTAAAACTTCCGGTAACAACAACATTCCTGCTGAAGTGCTCAAAGAGCGAGGTGCTTTGGGCCAGTGCTATCTGCATGAATGATAAAATATCGATGAGTCTGAGGGTGTGTGCGCACAAGAAGAAAGGAGACCATTACAGAGGAATCTCACTCTGATCCATCACTGGCAAAGGTCTTAGCAAAGGTACTTAACACTCCACTCAAACCTGTCGCAGAAAAGACACTTTCTAAAAGTTCAAGTGGACTCTAATCATCACGAGGAACAACAAATATGATTTCTGTCACCCACCAACTCCAAGAAAAGTGCCCAGAACAACAGACCACATTACAAGGATCTCACTAAAGCCTTTGGCAATATCTCCTGTGATCTGTTATTGAAAGTCCTCGCAGCCTTAAACTACCTTGAAAAGTTCATCAAACTCCTGAAGCTTCTTCATGAGGATATGATGCCAAGTGTTGTGACAAATGGAGACGTTATGGATTATTTTCAGTGTAATCAAACAGGGATGTGTCATTGCCCAAACAGTCTACATTATCTTTATTTCAGCCATTACGAAAATCATCAAACCCAAACGTCTAACTGCCCCAGTTGTTTGGCATCAGTTGGCTTTAGGTCAAGCTTTGAACATCGCCGACCTGTTACTGACCTCCATCATGCTGATGACAACAGCATTATGTGCCTCAGCACAGACGATCTTCACGCAATGCTTTGTGCATTCAAATCCACATAAAAGTTATGAGTTTCAAAGTTAAAAATCCACATACGAGTGACAAAGCCAGTTCCTGGAGAAGACCAACAATAACATTTTCGTCACTTGTGAGACGCAACATCATCAGAAATGTGTGGCAGCTGATTTTGGACACCTAAGAGGACGAGTCTTGTGTACAAGGCAGTTGTCTCGCTGACTCGTATACAGATGTGACCTGGGTGGCTTAGACTCGGAGGCTGGATAGAAGGTTCCAATCAGCAGTGTCTTCACAAAATGTTGAAGAACCAATTTCAGTGTCCGCGATGAAGGCAAGTCCACCAGGACTGACCAAATCATCATCTATCCATCTCTGATAGGCAGGACACATTCTCTGAATGGAGAAAGTTTTTTATAGACAGCTCGAGAAAGAAAAGCAACCACAAGGACAAGAGAAGAAAAGTGTCTGGCTGTGGAACACCTCAGAGGCTCCTGTGCCGTTCTGTCAAATGTGAAGAATCGAATCATCAAATGTGTTGTCAGGTTTTCTTTTTCTTTTCTTTTTTTACATACATCTGTGTGAACTGACCTTCACCAACTTCAAAGTCCTTGAAGGCGAGCTCAGACCCTGAATCATCCAGCAGCACTTCTCCGTTCAGCGTGAACATCATGGTGTGCTCGTTCAGATTCACCATGCAGCCCACAACATCACCCGTCTGCCACGCCCGCCCAAAATGTTCATTACCCTGATGCCAGCGCTGAACCTGGAAAACACACAAACAAGCACACATCTGTCAACACAACATACTCGGAGAAGAGCGCTGCATCGTGGGAAGAATCCATCTATGGGCCCCATCTTGGGGCGTGTCCGCGTGCACACAGCTATCTAAACAGCAGGAAATACTGTCACAAAGCCGAGCATGAAGAGATCTGTTTGACTGTGGGTGTGAGGCATGGGTGTGTTGTGGTCCCAACATGATATCAACCAATCAGAGCAGCACCTGCTCATCCCTTTAAACTACAGTGCGCCAGGCACATCGTGCTGTGGTATCGACAAAGCGGATGCAAGTGAAAGAATTTCTGGTGCAAATTTGTGCCAACCTCTCAGAGCGTACAGCGGACAGCAGCCGCCAAAGTTCCCTGAGGTGAAGCAGTGAAGCTGCAGGGTGAGGTTTTGCGTTGTTCCAGGAGTATTTACTCTTATTGCCTTTCGTGGCCATTTTCAATCCACTGTTATCACATATATTGTCAGCTGAGAGCGGGAGGGAGAGAAAGCTCTCTTGTAAAATGTGTTCTTTTCTCCCTCTTCCGCTCGGGACAGAGAAGGACCGCCAGAGACAGAGGGTGAGAAAAGATAACCCCTTGGCAGAGTAAATGTGTTCATTGACTGGTTACTGAATCAGTGCCATTGTGTCTAATGTATGATATCCTAGAAAAGAAACACTTCAAAGAACTCATTGAAAGCCCAATAATGCCAAAACACACATCTCCATGATGCGTGCATGTCAACGTCTGACCACAACTGCAACTGATTACATCTTGGTCACTGTGGAACTTCTTTTTCTTGTTTCCTGTTCTTTTGGTGGTAATTCCTTTGCAAACCAATGTAAATTCATTCATTTTCTAAACCCACTTTGTCCAATTAAGGGTCACGGGGGGGGGCTGGAGCCTATCCCAGTGGACACTGGACGAGAGGTGGGGTTCACCCTGGTCAGGCCGCCAGTCTACTGCAGAGCCACATATAGACAAACACATTTACCAGTCACCAGAGCCAGAGCACCCAGAGAGAACCCACGCAAACACGGGAAGAACATATACACTCCACACAGAAAGGACCAGGTTGGAAGAGAACCTGGGACCTTCTCACTGTGAGGCAACAGTGCTAACCACTAATGTAAAATCATTTGTGGTTGTTCTCAGTTGCTTTGGCCCAGTTATAAATACATTTTAAAAAGTCAGATCCAGGTCCTGAGGCCTATTGGTGCTGGTGATCATCAACGGATTGCGTGATGTGAAGCAGATAAGAGTCTGCAGCTCCACTCTGATTCAGGTTTCTTCCCTGCATCGGAGAGTGGTCACAGCCAGCAGACTGCTTCATGTTCCCCGACCCCTCCATCCCTGTGACGAGTGATCAATTGGTCCAAATGAAGTTGCTGGACATCATAGCCAGCCTGTATACCGGTACTGAGGGGGCTGTGCAGAGCGGGGATAGAATATATGAATTATTACCAGTGAAAACTGACGTTCAAGGCCTGGGTGTTGGGTAGGGTTGTGGAGACCAGCGACTTAGGTGCCTTTGTTGGCGAGGAAAGATTTTCTGACCTTGACTTTCCACACAATAGTGTGATATTTGCGGAACCAATGGATATCCTGATTGCAGCATTTGAGAAGCTAAGTGAGGAATCTGAGTGTCTGGGTTTGCGAATGTCCTGGATTAAGACCAAGATTCAGGCTTTCAATGACTTCCTGGACTCTGTCATCAGAAGTGTATCTGTATGCAGTGAAAGTGTTGAACTTGAAAAGACAAACTTATCTTGGCAATGATGATCATGTCTCTGGGTCCTTGGCCTTTGAGATAGGAAGACACCTAGGAAGAGCTTATGGACATGAGGTCACTGGACAAAGGTGCTTGTTGATGGCGATGTATTTCCAGGACAACGAAGGTCCAACTCTTTAGCGTCCTGGTTCTTCTTGTCTTACTTCATGGTTGTGAGACTTGGACGCTAACCATTGACCTATGGTGCTGACTAGGTGCATTTGGTACTTGGTCTTTTCAGAGGTACCACTGGAATGACTCCGTGTCAAATGAACATTTACATAGTGGGTTCAAATGACGAGTATCACTTGCATTATGAGGGAAGACCAGCTACGGCACTTTGGCCATGTGGCGTATTTTTGTGGGCATGATCCAGCACGCAGGTGCCTCAGCGTTGATGATCCTAGAGGCTGGAGAAGGCCAATTTTTACTGTTCTTACAAAAAGTAAAAACTTCATTCTTTACACTTGATAGAGGCTGGAGACCGTGAATCTTTGAATCTTCAACATGGCATTTATTCAAAACATTATTTGCACTGTAAGAAGTGTAAATATTGTTTTAAAGTATTCCATTATACATTTGTAACACTGTCATCTTCAAGTTTAAAGTCACAACAAAGATGGGAATTGAGGAATTCACAACAGGGATAGGAATTGAAGTCACAACAATCTTCATTTTTCCACACAGAAAATTGATCAGGAATTGATAAGAGAATTGAAAAAGAATAGGACTGACAGGGAGAATCGATAATGGTATTGATATTGATAAAATCTTATCAATTTATATCCCTACAGATAACATTATTTAAAGTGGATCGTGTGCATCAAAAACATAGGGCCCTTTGTTCATGATCTGTTGCACCCAATCTAAAGTGCATAGCCCAAGTTCATTTGGGACGTGTCCATCTCAGCATGATTGACATGGCAAGTAATCTGAGTGCAAAGTAATCATAGGTGTGTTTTGGGCACAACATGAATCTGAGAGTCAACTGTCCTTGCCTTGAAGGACCATGTGCACTTGAACTTGGTGCATTGCTATTCACATAACGATATAACGATTCATGTTCACATACAGTAATGATAAAATAGTAATTTCAAGGAAAAACGGCACTTAATTCACTGTATGAACTGTATGAAAAAAAACAACAAACTGTACAAATTGGGTGTTCTAAAAAGTTTGAGTCACCTTGAAGCCATCAAATACAAAAGCCTGGTCGTCAGATCCAAGCTCGAGGTCAGGAAGGCATCCTGGTCGTGCCCAGCCCACTCTCATCTCTCCTGCTGTTAACACCTGGTGGAGAAACAGCAGGATGTTCTTATCCACTTAAAACAAACAAAAACAGTCAAATTCCTTTGCAACATGTATTACAATCTTTTCCTCTTTAAAAATTGTCGTCATTTTAGTGCAATTATGACTCATGATGTTTTATAACCACTTTAAATATGGTAAAATCATTTTAGTGCAATTATGACTCATGATGTTTTATATTCCACTTTTGAAACGGTAAAATCATTTTAGTATAATTAGGACTCATAATGTTTTATAACCACTTTAAATATGGTAAAATCATTTTAGTGCAATTATGACTGATGATGTTTTATATTCCACTTTTAAAACGGTAAAATCATTTTAGTATAATTAGGACTCATAATGTTTTATATCCATTTTAAAATGGTAAAATCATTTTAGTACAATTACGACTCGTGACGTTTTACATCCACCATAAAAATGATAAAATCATTTTAGTACAATTATGACTCATATTTTATATTCCCCTTTTAAAACGGTAAAATCATTTTAATACAATTACGACTCATGATGTCATATATCCAGTACAATTATGACTCATGATGTTTCATATCCACTTTAAAAATGGTGAAATCATGTCAGTACAATTACGACTCGTGACGTTTTACATCCACCATAAAAATGATAAAATCATTTTAGTACAATTATGACTCATATTTTATATTCCCCTTTTAAAACGGTAAAATCATTTTAATACAATTATGACTCATGATGTTTCATATCCACTTTAAAAATGGTGAAATCATGTCAGTACAATTACGACTCATGACGTTTTACATCCACCATAAAAATGATAAAATCATTTTAGTACAATTATGACTCATATTTTATATTCCCCTTTTAAAACGGTAAAATCATTTTACTACA
>OMMV01234962.1:0-11503 GCA_900302635.1 Chatrabus melanurus | reverse complement strand
GGTTTGAAACAAACAAGCAAATCGAGGCGGTCACATCTCGCCTCTCCCCGAGGGACAGAGGGTCAACAAAGATGGAGTCAAAATTAAATAAGAAAAAACAATGGTGTTACAGAGTGTTAAAAGTTTCACAGTGTGTGTGTGTGTGTGTGTGTGTGTGTGTGTGTGTTAGTGTTGGGGACAGATGGTTGCTGTGAAAGAGGCAACTGCACGGCTTTGTAAAAGCTGAAGGGGAAAAAAACTGCCTTGGAGATGTTTGGATCAGTGTGTGTGTGTGTGCGTGCGTGTGCTCGGGGATTTCGGGGTTGCTTTGTGGGTGGAAGGGGTCGTTCGTATCCCAGTGTTCCCATCTGTTTGACCTCCATATAGACTGGAAGCTTTACAAACTGTGATGTTGCGAAGTGACCCCCTTACCCACCCTCGGCTCCCGCCGCTGTGGTGACAATAAACATGTCAGCCGCCACACGCCAGAGCAATCTGCAATCAGATTTACTGTGCATGAAATATGGTGGTGCTTTTATTGGTGCAAAGACTTGTCAGTCATAATTTATAGGCTGTTGCCAGCCCGGCTGTGATGTCAGTGAGCTCGTAGCACCCTCGGGAGAATGGAGAAAGAGAGAGAGAGAGAGCGAGTGAATGAGATGGGGTGGGGGCTGGGGGGGTCCGGGTGTGGATAGAGATATGTGTGAACGTGGGAGCAAAAGCAAGAAATGTGATGGAGATGGGCAAAAAGGGGGGGAAAAAAACACGCATCCATCCTCTTCGTCTCCGCGGTGAGTTTATCAGGTTGAGAGAGTGAAAGTGTCAGTTTTTCCAGAGCTTGTACAAACGGATCATCCTCCCCTCTCCTCCGGCTTCCTCGGGATCCTTTGAACACCGACATCTATTGATCACAGAGTTGGCGAAGAAAAAGAAAAAAAATTAATATGTGATTCACATCTCCACTTGAAGCCTCTCTGACCCAGAAATAGAAAGTGGAGAGCCGGGCGTTCGCGGCTCGCACCGGAGGGATGACGTGCCGAGAAGAAGCAGAACGTCCAAACAGGCTTAATTTCATTTAATCTCTCCTGATAGCAAAGGTGAATCTACAGTAATTATCCTGCGGGAGATTCAGATAGAAAATAACAGCAGAGAAATAGATCAAAGAAAACGCTGCCCTTTCTGCAAAGACAAAGTGAAAATCAAGCAGAATGCATGAGTGGTGAAAGAAGGAAGAAAACCCCCCCCCCCTGAAATGGCATTAAAAAATGAGATACGATTCAGTCTCCCAATTGAAAAATGATGCTCCATTCACTGAGAACTATTAGAATGTTTACATTTGCGGCATTTTGTTCCATATCAAAATAATTAATTGCCTCCATTTTCAAATTAAAAGTACATTACAACACAATTAAGGATGCAAATGAGTCTGGGCCTGTCGCGAGGAGCCAGAAAAAGTGAAAGAGTGACTGCGTTGATGTATGAGGGGTTGCACGCTTTTTTGTGTATTAGGTGTGTGTCGCAATGGATCACTGTGCAGACACTGTGGGTGTGTGTGTGTGTGTGTGGAGAGATACAAGCGTGTGCATTAAAAGCATGTTCATAAAATAGTGTCTTTGCTGCCTTTATTGAAGAGAAGACTCTGTGTTAAAATTACATCAGCATAGGGAAATAAATCAGAGCTCGGCAGTAATAAACAACAGTAATTAGGTCATTTTTCCCCCAGTAACTGATAGGACACAGGAACAGATTTTCCTGTGGGTTCAAAAATCGCATTCGTAAACACGACACAGATTCGCACACAAATATTTCTCTTACAGGCCCTGAGCCCGCTTCGTGAAAGATGTCTACATTGTGCTAGAAAGTGTGGACAGTAAAACATAATTTTGTCATAACCTTCTCTCTTTGGAGGGAAAACAGATATAAAACTATATAGCCTGTGGTTTACTGCGAGTCCCCCTCACCCAGGCTGGCAGCGGCACGCAGGGCTGATGGATGCCGGGCGTCGGCCGACTTTTAATTGCTCGTAAATTTTTGATCTCGGCGAAGCGCCGCTTTCTCCTTGTACAGCGACGACACGGGTGACGGTGCCGCTCAGGAGGCTTTAAAAAAAAAAAAAAAAAAAAAAAAAAAGCTTGGGAAGGCAACACTCGGGAGGACGGGATGTAGGAAATGAGGCAAGACTTTCAAAGATACAGATCAGCTTCGTCAGGGTCAAACTGTTTTATCCTTACTGGTGTTAATATGCGCCTTTATGAGCCTGCTTTAATTGACCTCTATTATGTTTCTCTAAAGGTCACACAGCACTGAGACTTTTGTCACGCTAAGCTGTAGATAACCATCAAAATGTTAAACTTTTTACTAGATTAGCGGGGCAGCTAAGAGCATTTTTTTTTTTCGCCGAATCGTTCACTTTGCGATGCAGGCACCAAATTTGACCTGAAGAAACTCTTAGGGGTACCTTTTACAAAAATAACGTTAGCCATTCCAAAATCCAATATGGCCGCCATTTTTTTCGACATGCGTTCACCAAGGACCCAATATACCGGGTCTAGGGCACACCTAGACGTTTGGGCCAACGTAAACGTCGGTGTCCGCTAGCCGCTGCTGGGCTCCGCCAATGAACGTCGACCGCGTCCAAAAATTTTCAACATGTTTAAAACTCCTTTGCATTAAATTTCCTCGGCCAGCGGTACCTGGCTACATTGGAGGCCGCTAGAGAAAGGTCAATCTCCGCTACAACCAAGTTAACCTCCATTAGCATCTGCTAGCCTCCGCTAGCCAAAGTTACTGGTGCGATCGTCTACGCTGGCTAACGTTTGGGTGCCGCTTCGCCCTGCCTGCTCAGAGTCACTGGACAGCGGTGTGTCGACCCCCCCTGTCCCGCACGCTGCCACATTGGCAAAAGTCCCGCTTGTTCTAATGGAGTGCTGGCTAACGCCCGCCTCTGCTAGCACTATGTTATGGAACACCGTGCTGCATTTGAGATTCGCTAACAAACTCTGAAACGTGACTTTTGCTGACGTTTGGCCAATTTTCTCGACTTTGCCCTGCGTTCACCAAACGCTGCGGTAGACGTCATAGTGTGACTGCGCCTTAAGCAATACCACTTTTAGCTTATTCTAATTTATCATGGAAATTCAGTGTCTACATTAAACAAAGAATTGTATCTGATTGTATCGTATCCAAGCCCCAACCTCCGGCCCTGTTAATTGAAGCAAACACGGAATTGGCAAATGTTGAAGTTCATTGAATAAGGCTGATTCCAAAAGTGCGTCACTCGCCATAGATCCCCATGTTAAAATCCCCAACTTTACAGCAGAAATAAGCATGTTTACATCCTGCTACAATAAATGGTTTTGGTCTCTGTAGCTAGTTATCCCCTTTATGACAGGTATATGGGGGGGGGGGGAATTTTTTTATAACTCATCAGTTTAAGATATTTTAAGGCATAAAGTTATGAATAATTAGGGGCGTGGTCTCTTTGAGTGACAGCTTGTGTGTGGTGACCAGCCGAGTCCAAAGGCTGCTAGCAGTGGCTGCTAGCTGTTGTGGACATATTGTGTCTGTCCTGAGCATTTTATTACAAATGTCTGAGATAATATGGCTTGTTGTGTGGTTAATTGTACTAATGAACTATTTAAGAAGTCTGTGCTGCAGTATTTCCATCGAGTGAAATTTTCGTGTTATTTAATTTGGATGTTAGCACCATTAGCACTGTTAGCAGGTATCGGTATAGCTGGGTGACATTAGCTCGAGTGTTGCTCCACGGTTACTGATGCAATAAGCCGGTCATAATTTAAAATTTTTAACACCCAAACCCAAGTTAGCCTGTTAGCTTTAGCTTGTTCGGTAACTCCGAGATGGGTGCGCGGTCGGGCTTCAGTGGTTCTGCCCAGGTCACTCTGGTCTCGCCCACGCTCCACCTCTTTACCCATTTATGGGTTGGCCGGGAGTTAGGGCCCATTCACACTATGACGGGACGTGGCTGACGCTGGCCAACGTAGCAGCTTCTCAAAAATCTCTGTGGAACGGCGGAGAAGGCTCGCTCCAGGGGTCCAAATGTCCTCTCTTCAAAGCAGGTCAACGCCACACCGGCAGAGCCTGACACCCGGCAACGGTCCACCGATCCACCACGATGCAGTTCAACTTTCGCTGTTGGAGGGTGGCCGCACCCGGCAGCACAGCCCGGCGGAGCAGATCACCAACCAAACGCTCGAGACGCCACGCGGCACAGCCCACACAAACTCCACGCAACTCGGCGACCTCGTCACCCGCCGCCTCAAGGATCTCAAGCTCACACTCCTGTTGCAGCCTCTCCGGGCCATCCACCCTCACCGGGTTCCAGGAATGGAATGACCTCCGACGTTGGCCAGCAGAGGCCGGCGGAGGTGAACGGAGCAGTAACGTGTACTAACGGAGGTGACGTCGTGGTAACGGAGCTCAACTCTTGTCGGAGTTTTAGCACGAACGTCGAAGATTTTAAGCATGTTGAATATTTTTCCGGGACCACAACGAACATCAGCGTTACCCGACTGACGTTGCCTTAGCTCCTGCGGAGTCTGGCGGACCTCGGCGCTGGTCGACGTTAATCAACGTTTCACTCTCCGTCGGCAAACGCCGGGCTAATCCTCAGTGTGTGAATGAGCCTTTAGGCAGACTAAACACAGCCAACATGGCGACACCCAGAGCCGCACTATTTGAGCCTCAAAAACGCTCTTCAGAAAACCTGTGGGCGACGTCACGGGCGGTTTTCCCAGTGTATATATACAGTCTATGATCATATCACACCGAATCACATTGAATCGAATCGTTCCATAAAAAGTATCGCCCGTGTATCATATTGTTTTATAAAGGAGAGATGCACACCCCTGCGTTTTACTCTTTTGCGCTGTTGAAATTGCTGCACAAATTGCCGGAATGAGACAATCTTTAAGGAGCAGCAGCCTCATTTGCATATACTCGTGCATCTCTTTTCCTTCCTTTACTGTTCACCATTTCTTTAAGCGCCTTTACAGCGCTGACAGTAACGGAGATGAGATTGAAAAATGAGGTTTAAAAAGCGTCTCTGCAGACTTGCGACTGTTGCCAAGCCTAACAGATGCTCATCTGATCAATTTCTTAGCCCGTTTGTCTTCCTCCTAAGATGAAAGAAAGGGAAGATAAGTCCAGGTTTATTATGCCATTTGCTTGTTCGTCGCAGTAAGGTTCGACACCCTGCTGAGAATTTTGATTATTTCCTCATAGCGTGTCAGACTCGGTCTAGCCTCAGATCTCTATCACTATTTCCTCCTTCTTTCTTTTGTCTCTTGTTCTCCTGCTGTTTGTGTTTTTCTAGTCTCATTTGGTGGGTTTCGTGGCACCAGGTTTGGCTTGTTGTGATCTCTTCCCTCCTCACATCGATCCAGCCTCTTTTTCCTCCCCTATGGTGGTCAAATCAAGACATGCGCCAATCATCCAGAGGTCACCCTGTGGGTCAGAGGTCAAAGAGAGCAGACAATGGTTGTGTTCTGTCTGTGTGTTTGTGTGCGTGCGCCTTAATGGGACCGGTATAGTGGATGGAATTGTCTCTATAGAAACAAATAAAAGGTGCACTTGGAGAACACAAAGCCTCACCAGGGTAATAATGGTCAAACAATATTACCTCTCCTTACCAACACTGGCAATAGGGGTGGATAGGAGCTGGACTACCAATATGTAGATCTGTGTTTGATTCCCAGACGCCACCTGTCTGCATTGTCTCAGTCCACCCAGCTGTAAATGGGTACCGGTCTTGGCTGGGGAAGTAACCTGCGATGGACTGGCGTCCTGTCCAGGTGGCCCCCGTAGACTCTCATCTACGCCACCCTGTGGTATTTGGAGCACCAATGAGCCTCAGGGCTTCTTATCTTCTTCAACCAACAGAGGAGGGCAGTCAACATTCTGACTTTTAGCTCCTCGCAATTCACAATGTGGAATTCAATACATTTTGGTGCAGATTTGGATCGCCACCAAAGTTTGCTCAAGTGTTCCATCACCTAAAAGCCTTCTCTGCACAATATTTCATTGTAATCTGTAATTATTTTTTAGAGCCCGACCGATATGTATTTTTTGGGGGCTAATACGGTAACGATATTAGGCGGTAACAAACCGTTATGTCTGCCGATATATGAAAGTGTTCATTTCTCACTAATTGTTCCAAAATATGACAAAAAAATGCCAAACATATTAGATTTATCCAGAAATCCAGCCGTCTGGGATCGTATTCCTTCATCTTGGATTATTTTGTTTGAGCAACAAACCAATGAACGCCACGTTGCCTTCAATCCGATTGGCAGTCACTGTGTCGCTTCCCTCAGCATTTGGATAAAATGGACTTCTCGTCTATTTTGGCCCCGCCTATCCAGCGGCATAGCGACCACTTGTCTCTTGTCACTGTAAAGTGTCCACTCTAATTGGAAGTGAACGGCAGCTGCTCACTTTTCCTCTGTCTCTTGTAGCTAATGTGACCAAGGGATGATGGGGGTCCCACACATGATTGACAGCATTGTCAACAATGTCATCAGACTGCCCTCTGCTGACCAAACTATGTAATGACACCATTTCCAACAGCTAAAGTGTTTTTCTGCATTGTTTATTAGGCAAAATAAAAGTTTTCATATCGGCAAAAATGTATATTATCAGCCAACCGATATATCGGTCGGGCTCTAAATTTTTTTTAGAGTTTGAGTGAACACAAACCACAACCTTAGACTTGGATGTAAATTGAGCAAACACTGACTCCAATGCAAATTATTGTTTATTATTATTTTTTCCTTATCCTGTACATTTCACTGTCAAATAGAATAATTTAATCTCTTAATTTGACAACCTATAACCTCACAAACAGATCATGAACATTTGTCCATTGATGACGTTGTTTCACTAAGGCAGTATATTCCATGGGCCAGATAGGGTTATGCTGCACCCCCGGGATTTAGTCACATAGGTATTTTTACATTCCGAAGGGGGTCCTAAATACAAAACAAAATGTTAACATTGAATATTTTGGGATGCACTTCCACTTTTGATTATTTGTTTAAGCTGGCTATATAATAAAATACAGTTTTGCGTGTTATAATGATGAAAGTACATTTTTGCTGGTCAGTAGGACTTTCATTTGGGTAGTTCATGAAATTACAGGGCATCAAAATAATGTTTGTCAGCGCTAGGTAATGCATTTTGCAGAGTGAAGGCAACAAGATTAGAATAAAGATAATATATACAGTGTTATCAAATACTTTATACCAAGGTCAACCCTATTTTATGGAATAAATAATTTGAACTAAAAAGTATGTAATGCAAATGTCAATTTTTTGGAAGGGGTATGGGGTAAGAAAATGGCCTCAGAATTAGTGCATGCCATTTTGTCTAAGCAAAAATGTTTTTTATTGTATAGCCAATCCTCTTCCAATTCCATTGATACCAAAATTATGTAATTATAATGTATATTACGGGCGTTGTGGCCCATAACCTAAAGCAAAGTCAGTGGTAGGACTAAATTCTGAAAAACGACACCTTAGCTTCAACAAATGGTCAAAAGTGGAAGTGCATCCCAAAATATTCAAAGTTAACATTTTGTTTTGTATTTAGGACCCTCTTGGGAAGGTAAAATTACCTATGTGACTAAATCCCAGGGGTGGGGGGGGGTGTAGCATAGCCCTATCTAACCCATGGATTTGTAGAAGTGCCTCCTTTTGACTCCATCACAAGTGTGTCTGTTGAACCAGTTTTGTGAGGATAGTGAAGGGAAGTTCAGGAGGTGGCTCTGTCTCCACCAGGTCAGCCACTCGAATACAGTACCAATGAATAGTGGGCTCTTGCCTAATCAGCTACACTTCTGGTCGGCTGCACACGGCGGCCTTTAGGCTCCACATGTACTAACCATGTAAACTTTAAATTACTGCCCATTTCGTCACCACTGCGGGATCACGGAACAGAAGTTCTGACAGTGACAAGAGGTGTACAAACTCGTTTTGAGCAGTAAAATGTGATTTTACACAAAATACATGTATTGTTGAAAAGAATTATATGTAGTGATAACTTTCTACATTTCAAACTGCTTAACAACAACACTCATAAAAACACCGCATGACAAACATATAAAAAACAGACTAACAATCAAACTCCCACATAAATCTGATTTCTGAATTCTGATTTCATAAATCATATGAAAAAGGAAGTGGGCGGGAGCTCAAAATAAAGACTGGCAACACAAATTTTATCTGAACGGTCTTTGGAAGCGGAAGAGCTGGAAGCTTGATGACGTAATGACATCTTGTGAGACCTGCTGAGGGTATTGTGTTATCGGCGGTTTAAATTATTTCGTGAAATCAATAAGTAGACCCAACTTTACCATTTTAACTGTAAAACTTTCTCCAGGTGGCTTTTTTTCTTTGTCCATGTATTCAGCTGCAACCTTTCGTCGAGCTTGAGGGTGTTGATTTTGCAACAGGAACATCTTTCTTGGACGGCAGCCTATCAGTCATTGGCGATGTCGAACTTGCTTGACCGTAGACAGTGACACTGGTGTTCTAGCAACTTCCTCTTCATGTTAGACCTGTACCCTGGTGGGTCCAGGGTTGTTCCTGATCATCTGAGTCAATTTCCTGAAGGTAACACTTTGGGACTTCTTCTAGACCTTGGCAAACTGGCTACACCTCCCCATAACTTGTAGTTACTGTACCTGCAGTTGTTTGAACTGATGATCTTGGAATGTGCAGTTGTTTAGAAATGGCTCCAGGAGATATTCCGTACTCATGTAAATCTGCACTCAGCTTCTTGGACTTTCTCATTGTTCTGTGTGTTGGTCAATCCGATGAGTGCTGTCAAATAAACGGTTTTTTATGTTGGCATAGAGAAGCTACCAAGCTGTAGTCAATCATGATCACTAACTAGGAAGTTAAGAAGCTTTGGCAAGTTAACAGACCTTTTGGAACTTTCAGCAACACGGAATTCATAATCTAATGTATGCATAAGTTTGATCCTCTGTTGATTTAAGAAAACCCAAAATAAATCTATACTTGTACATTAAACATACATGTTGTATAATCATCTCTTGAAAGCCAAATAAAGACATTCATGTCCATGGCGAGTGTATGGAAACTTGTGAGCAAAACTGTATATGACATGACTGGCTTGTACTATAACGTCCACTATTTTGGATATTGTTTAGTTCTGGCTTCCCAAAGTTCAGACGTGTCTCGACTGCTTGTGATTGCGCATTGATGCAAACTCATTTGTCAAAGTTTGCTGAAGTTGAACTCCACACAAAATGTTTGCATGGAATACAAATGTGAATATTTTGCCTCCTTGGCCATATCCACAAATTGTGACCTGGCTTTTAAATTTATTGGAATTTATTCAGAATTTTTTATTTATTTATTTATTTATTAATTGTAGATGACACAGTAGTGTCACTGGTTCCTTAGTAGTTTCAGGGTTTTATAGGACTTGGCTTGTATTTTCATCAATGGTTATGCAGTCACTCCTGCACTGATGTGTCCTTGTGGAACACTGTACTTCTCTATATAATATAAGGCCTACCTAATGTAATGCCTTGGTGACTCAACAGAAGAGGAATTGACTAGAAAACACCACTATTGATAGCTGTCATTGCTGCAAAATCCAAAGAGGATGATCTAAAAGTTCAAAAATTTTGCTGGGAATTCATGAAAACTGGCGATTTGTGGGACGTACCGTGTACAAACATGATTTTAGTTAGAACTGCGGTAGCAGTACTGAAGCCTAAACTCTGGTTATTGCTCGAGATGGTAGTGTGAAAGTGTTTAGCAGCCTAACTATGTAATCTAGTCATGCAGAAGGCTAACTGAGATGCAGACCCAGAGCTTGCTTCCAGTAGGCACAAAGGGAGAGAGATGGGTGAGCTTGGTCAACCCCAGTAGTGTCAACCCAATTACTCATTCTTTTAAAGGGCTATTAAAACATAATTGCCCGGCGATTTACATCCAAGTTAATGTGGCCCTGAGATAATTTATTATTTTCCATAAGCCCTTTCTTTTGTGTGCTGACTGAAAGAGGGTGTAGGGAGAGAGAGAGACTGTAATTTCCTGAGTCATGAAGAAAGGCGTGTTGGCAGCCCGGTATAATTGTTTAAACCCCAGTCTCAGACACCTTCCAGTCACCCCCTTTTAATCCTTGTTATCGCTCTCATTAGCTCGGGGTCATGGGTCAGCTGGTTCTCCCAGAAACACAAACACAGCAGCAGGGAGACGATGGAATAGATGGTGGTCTGGATGAGGGCACTGGAGGGTTGATTTGGAGTTGGAAAACATAGACTTTTATATCAGTACTATCTGGTTTATCCATTTGGTTTTTATTTAAGGAATACTTGTATCTGTATTATTTAATAGCAACAAATCTCTATACCATAAATTTATAAAATGTGTGGACTAGTCCTGCATGTTGCCACATCCACCATTCTGAGGATGTGTTTTGGAGGCCAGACTGGCTCAGGCAGACCTGCAGATCATCCTTATCTCCTGACAGTGAGCATCTATCTGCCACACATGCAGTCATGAAGTTGTGTTTATTATCTTAAATAGTATGAAGCAATTAACTTCCTTCTACACTTAGTGTAATAGACCGGTTTTTGCCTCTACATGTAAAAACCAAATCTTACTAATTTATAGCAGAGATCTAACAACATCTTTGCCTGCAAACATATTATAAATGGGACTGTTTGGTTGGTCGGGGGGGCGGCACGGTGGTTTAGTGGTTAGCACTGTTGCCTCACAGCGAGAAGGATCCAGGTTCACTTCTGACCTGGTCCTTTCTGTGTGGAGTTTGCATGTTCTCCCCGTGTTTGCGTGGGTTCCCTCCGGGTGCTCCGGCTTCCTCCCACTTCCAAAGACGTGCAGGTTAGGTGAACTGGTGACTCTAAATCGACCGTAGGTGTGAGTGAGAGTGTGAATGAGTTTGTCTGTATCGACCCTGCGATAGATTGGCGGCCTGTCCAGGGTGAACCCTGCCTCTCACAAAGAAAATGGATGGATGGTTGGTCAGAACTGTGCACTGTGCCAGGTGTACCGAGAACTCCTCCTTGGGATGGCGGTCCTAATCTGCTTCCTTGGTTTCATAATGTTGTATGTACACTCACCGGCCAGTTTATTAGGTACACCTTGCTCGTACCGGGTTGGACCCCCTTTTGCCTTCAGAACTGCCTTAATTCTTCGTGGCATAGATTCAACAAGGTGTTGGAAACACTCCTCAGAGATGTTGGTCTATATTGACAGGACAGGCGTTTCACAGTTGCCACACTGTTACACCACCAGCAGACTGAATTGTTCATACAAGGCAGGATGGATCCATGCTTTCATGTTGCTTACGCCAAATTCTGACCCGACCATCTGAATGTCGCAGCTGAAATCAGACTCATCAGACCAGGCAACGTTTTTCCAATCTGTTATGTTCCAATTTTGGTGAGCCTGTGCGAATTGTAGCCTGTTTCCTGTTCTTAGCTGACAGGAGTGGCACCCGGTGTGGTCTT
>OMMV01234961.1:2325-13135 GCA_900302635.1 Chatrabus melanurus | reverse complement strand
ACTCTAGCCTAGATTTGATCTGTTTTCTTGTACTAAACACCTTCTCTGTTCCACTCCACCATAAAGCTGTGGCTGGTGGGCCAACACTCAAAAGTTGCACTTTGCACAATTTCTATAATCACAGCCACAGAAGCCTATAACTCCTTCAGATTTGTCTGGGTGTGTTGGTGGCTTCCCTCACTTGTAGAATTCTTGCACTTTCACTAAGTTTTTGAGAACTGCCTACTCCAGACAGATTTACCATTCAGTACCATGCTGTTTATATTTCTTAATGATTGATGTGAATGAAGTCCAAGACATATTCAGTGACTTGGAAATGTTCATGTATCCATCCCCTGACTTGTCTAAAGAAAACTGTCTGCAAATGTGATGATTTGTATGAAAATAATCCTGAGATTTTTTTTGTCCAATTACTTATGAGCTATGAAAATGGAGGAACTATGGATACAAATGCCTGTAATTCTTAAATTGTTAATGTGATCTTTTTGTTAAACCCCTTGTATTAAAGCTAACAGTCTACACTACAAGCACATATTGTTTGTTTCATTTCGACTGTGGTGGTGCACAGAGGCAAAATTACAAAAATTGTGTCACTGTCCAACTACTTATGGATCTGATGTAGATGGATATGTAGAGTACTAATATCTAAGAACAGGTGACATTTTGTGTGGATCTGAATAACAATCCAGATTTTGTGGATCTTGAAAAATGCCCTATCTCACAATGTCACATTTTACAAAAATCAGTTTTGCAGTTTTTGCGTAATCCTGCTAACAGTCAAATAAACAAAAAGACAAATAGCACTGAAAACATTACCTCCTTGGCAGAGTTACTGAAACATCATTATTTTTGTTAATAACTTAAAAACAAATCCACATATGTAAATATGTATGGATATGTTGTAAAATTAAGAGCACTTATGATGCATCATGCAAGACGTCACAACAGCCATCGAAAGCAAGCGAGGCCTTCCAGCTGACTGACATGATGCTCAGACCTCGGCACCAATTATCACACCATGAAGCTGAGTCTCCACTTTCTGATGCTACTCAAGTGTGAGATGTGACAGCGGGCCGATAGACGGAGACACGAGGAAACAAGCAGACGTGTTCTCTGAGCCCGCCCCAACCCAGCTCGCCATCATCAGTTTGCTGCAGACGTCCCTCCCTCCTCTTCCGCTCTCCGCCTCTTCACGGTCCACTAAGCAGTGCAGTTTGCAGTGACATCAGGCTGTGTGTGGGTCACAGCCTGTTTTATGGAGCACAAAAGCACGAGTGAGCTCTGACTGTCATGGCTTGTATTCAAACATACAGAGTGTCTTTCATTGGCGGAAGGTGTGACGGACTGATTCTGAACGTGCTGCTCCTGCAGGGAAACCATCATCATACATTTTAACGCTTGTATCCACTGACCAATGGGCTTCCATCTCTAATTAGCATTTCCCAAGTAATCTCACAAGCCTTATTGTTATTTCGAAGGAAAAAAAACTTTTTTGGGAAGCATTATCTTTGTCAGCATGACTGAGCAACAATGTAACAAAGGCATTTAGGCATGCACAGCCTCATGGGAGTCAGAAGAACCAGTGCAGTGACCATGGCAACCTTGAATGGGCCACAACAAGAAGGTTTTTGTGCTGATGGGCCCTTTGCTGTCCCGAGTGTGAATGCTCTCCTTTTTATTCTCTCTCTCTCTCTCTCGCTGGTGACCTCAGTTTCTGTCACTCTCTCTCTCACACACACAAAAACTAGTCTAGGTTTTTCTTCTCCCAGGGTGCATGGTGTCCCTGTACGAGCAGTGTTTACAGGATGTTATCTGTGTCTGCCCCTCATCCCTCTGAGTGGGTTTCTGTGGAATGCTGAAACTAGATGGAGGAGTTCCAAAGGGGGAGTGACGACAAGAAAGACAGACAGCAAGAAAGAGAGAGAGAGAGAGAGAGAGAGAGAGAGAGAGAGAGAGAGAGTCTATATATACATCCCAAAGAGGCTGGTGCGCAAAGGCACAGCTGGACTACTGGATTACTGGACTTCAGCCCACTGGATATTTAACTCATAAGGTGAGTTCTTATTCTGCTTTTCATCCTACATCTCCATCCATTTCTCACTTTTCACCACTTTATTCTCATTTTATTTTTTCCAGAAAGAAAGAATAAATGAAAGAAAGAAAAAACAAATAAACATACAAACTTAAAAAGAATGGGGTATTTATTTGTTTTCTTTGTTCAGATTTTCTCACCATTATTGAAGGTGATTTTATCAGAGGTTTTAAAGTTAGACTTCTGTGTCCTTAAAGGTGGGGGAAAAAATAGTTTTCAGATGAAAACTGTCTAAAATGCCATATTGGAGGTGGAGATGGTACAAACGGATGTGGTTTTGTTGATGCATTAAAGACTTGTGGATGTGGTTTTTGTAGAAATCTCACACTGTAAAGTGGTGTTTGTCTCACTGGCTGTCTGATCAAGAAATGTGTGGGACTCGCCTTTTTTCCACTTTGTCATAAAACCATATCACCTCTGCTTTCATTTAAAACAATCTCTAGATTTATTTTTTAATAAGGGGTTTTTATTTCCAAACACATCAAAATCATCAGTAAGTATCTTGTTTTAGCATGTTTCCTGCTTTTGGATTGGAAGAGCATTAAATTCCATTATATAATTGCAAAATTCAAATTTTGAATTGTTGAGGATTTGTTGTTTTCACATAATAACATTAAAAAAATTCCACTGCTGACATGTAACTGATTTGTGTAAACCTGATTAGTGCAGTGAAGGGGCTGTTAAAAAAAGTAAAAAAAACACCTCACATCTCATCACAACAGCAATTATCGGTGAGCTTGTGTTGTATTCTTACATAAATCAACCTGGTTTTGTCCATTTTTTGACACTTTATGTGTTTCAGTTAAATTACAGGCTGTAATGAGGAGGGAATTGTGGTTGTATTACAGAACAAGTGCAGTGGTGGGGGGGGGGGGGGTTTCTCTCTCAGACCTGGGTGTGCCTTTTTCTAAACTGGATATGGGCTCCAGGGAATTAAATGTGCTAGATCATCTCTCTTTTACATCGAAAACCATGATACAGTTACCAAAGTAATTCCCCCTTTTTTCCCCATGTTGTGAACATCTGTGTTTGCTCTGGGTTTTGGCTATGGTTGGGCAGTTTAAAAAAAAAAGACTTCCCAGAGGCCCAGTACTGCAGTGTTGCACAATATGTCACGTCATAATTCATAAGTAAACTACCCATGTTTGATATTTGCTCTAAATGGCCTTATATGTTTACAGCAGGCTCCTTTTGTGTACTTTAATGCACTTTTTGATATTTGTCAATGCCACCAAGGCTCTAAATGAGTCCCTGTCATTAACTGACACTCTGAGGCTGCGGCATGAAACTGGATGCCTACAAGTGCTGACATGTTCTGCCATTTGAGATATTGTTGGGTTTTGTTTGTCAGGAAAATGTCCTGTGAGAAAAAAACTGACTTAATGCTAAGTGACATGAACATTTACCAAATGTAACCTTAAAAAGAAATATATTTCTCAAATGCCATAAAGTCTACTATAATGAACTTTACAAGGGTTTCATGTTTCTTCTTCTTTCAGGCACCAGCAAAGTCTTTGGCTGTGGAAAACACATTAGGTTAGCTAGTGTACAATACGTGATATAAAGATGAATAGTGTGGCGGATTGGCTCGTGCAAAACAGGGACAAGATCGAGAAGGGTGTGGAGATCATGGGGCAGGCCTCGGAGGTGCTGGCAGCCACTGTTGGTCAGCTTCATCCCGTCTTAGAGGCTGTGTTTGTGGCTTCAGCCGAGCTACTCAGAAATCCGGACAGCAAAGAGGCTCGTTACCTGACAGAGCAATTTACCATAGTCAACGAACAACTTGAGGGAATCCAAGATGAGATTGATCAAATTGCCCTGGAGCTCCAGAAGACATCAATGAACAAGCAGAACTTTGACCGTGAAGCCCAGATGATCAGCCAGTACGAAAAGTTCCAAGAATTTGTCAACGCAAAGCCAAAGTTCAAAGAGAAGAAGATGGAGAAGTTCCTCAGCCATTACGACAACACCGATAGAGACTTGAACCTGGATAGCCTCTACAATGCTGTCACTGGGGAGAATACCTCAGGAGACGCAATGCTGGAAACAGTTGTCACCACAGAGCGGAGAAGCAGAAGGGCAGTTGAGGATTTCTGTGCTCGACTGAAGAAGCTTTTTGTGGTGGGAATTATCGCTGTCATGGGTCATGCCGCCCTCGAGGAAGGGGGGATGGGAGAGGACATGGTGAAGAAGTGGCAGGACCGGATGGCAGATGTGGAGAAACGAATGAAAGCTGCGGTCGATGACTGTACGGAGAACTTTGCCGTTCAGGCTAAAGCCGACCTAGAGGTATTGCTCCAGGAGAAGCACAGCATTGTTGAAGTTGGGTTCACCAAATCCCTTCTGGATACACTTGTGAAGAAATACGACTGGGTGAATTGGTCCATCAAGGCCTTCAACAATAAAGAGCGCATATTCTTCTTCAACTGGTTGGCAGGAAAGGAATACCATGGAAGAGGAGGAGGAACAAACCACTTTGACATTGTGACCAAGAACAATGTCAAAGTGGTGATCTCTTTTTGTGTTAACCCAGTATACATTAACAAGAGTCGGATCCAGGAGCTGATAGAGCAACAAAATCTGAAGGGGAATATGATTGATGTGGCCTTATTTTTGAGCAAGAAACTCCCCGACTGTCTCGTTCATGCCATCAGCACCTATAAAGAAGTGGTGGAGGCCAACAACTTCCCTGAGGAAACTTACTACTATGAAAAAAACAAACGAGCCTACGTGTGCATTCACTCTGAGTAGGTTCACGTCTGAATAATAAAGAGAAGCATAACTGCATATGGGAAGAAAAATGCTACCAATAAGTTTATGAATGTATTTACCTGAATTCCTGGAGATATCTGCAATGAAATATATATATATATAAATTATCCAGGAATATTCATAAATAATGCTCACACATCTGTCTGGGGTCTGGTATGTAAATCATTGTATTGATTATTTTTTATGCATATTGATCTCCATAGTACATAATACAGTCAATTTGAATGGACTTTCTTCTGCAGGGTGTCATATAGAGTTCAGAGCCATATTACGTATGTCTACGCCAGCTTCAGCGTAAAGTTATGAAAAAATATAATGATTCTGTCCACTATGGATATTACAGTGCATTAAAAAAAATCCATTATATATGTGCTGCTTTTGGTGCAATAGATAGTTTTCACTATCATCGCATTCTAGAAAGCACTGTGACAGCAGTCCAGTGAGACAGTGGGAAATATAAAAACTCGTAAGGTGGCAGATTCTAATCAATAACAATAAGACCGCCATTGTCTATTTGTCTTGAGTGGTAGCTTCTCTCACAGTTTATGGCTTGCTTGATAACCTGCATGATTGTGTTTGGCAGCAGTTGTTAATCATTAAGTAAGCTAATGTTAGCAAGCTAGGCAGCAACATTTCACCAAGAAAGCACCTAGTCTGTGTGGCATTAAAATAGCTATGAGACGATATTAAATAGTCCATCAAGGGACCAACATGATCATCAAAACTAACTACCATTTTGGTTGATACAATGTTTAATGCTGGCATGCTACAGCATGTGTTTAATATTAGCTTTTTAGCTTTTAGCAGATTCTCCATGTTGGCTATACAAACAGGTGATTAACAGCTGATTTCCCCAATGTTGACATTATGCCAGAATTGCTAACATTGTGATACTAACAATGTTGTGTGGAGTAGCAGGCCAGCAACACTACCATGTAGCCACAGTTGATGGAGGTCTAAAACAAGAGCAAAAATTTTAAACTGTCATGCATTGTGTAAATGTTCTTACTCTGTTCTTATTCTTGCTGTATGGTTGTGTGACTTGGACTCTAACCAGTCTCCTAAAATGATGACTGGATGCCTTTGGTACTGGGGTGGGTATGGGTGATTTCACACATGATCAGGACTTTAAGTTTAGGGAAGGAGTTCATCAGAAAAATCACCTGCTGAGGTGGTTGGTTGCAAGGAAAACCTGCACCGTCTTGGCCCTTCATGGCACACTGGAGCAGGGGTGGGAATGACTTGTGTAAAATAAATGTTTACTTAGGGAAACTCAGATGAGGTGTACTGTGGGAATGTTACCCATGGCATGTTGTACATGTGGCGGTGCTCTGGGCATGATCCAGTATGTAGGTGCCTCAGTGTTGAGGACCCCAACTACTGGAAACGGCGAAGGGGATGCTGATGTGGCAGATAACTTGTTGTTGAAATATATTGATATACTATTACCTACGTACAATTGTTTACATACTAAAGTTATTCTGTAACACTCACAATGAAATACAAATGCATCCATCTATTCTCCTCCACTTATCCTGGAGTCTTGATGGCAGCAGATTAAGTAAGGTAGCCCAGAAGGCCCCCTCCAGCCACATTCTCCAGCAACTTCTGGGGATCCCCAAGGCATTCCCAGGGCAAATGGGAGATAGAATCCGTCCAGTGTATTCTAGGTCTACCCCATGTCTCCTCTCAATTGAATGTGCCTCCTAATCAAATGCCTAAAAAACCTCAGTTGGCTCCTTTTTAGTCTAGCAGGAGAAATGTGTTCCCATGCATCCCCCGTAACTAAATTCTAAAACCATTTTAAGCATCCCTAGGACATCTGTGTAAAGAATTTATATGTTGCCAGTGAAAAAAATGTCCCACAGGGTCTAAATTAACATATTTCCAAACCACTGTCCGCATCAACTAAAATGCTAAGTGTCATATCTCTGTGTTTTCACTCTGCTCCCATAAAAATTAGAACAGAAGCTTACTTATTGTTTTTGAAACATTCATTATAATGTAGTTTGTGTTGTTTAAAATGATTTTACATTAAAATCATTTAAAATCAACACAAACTACATAATGATGAATGTTTCAAAAACAATAAGTAAGCTTCTGTTCTAATTTTTAATGGGAGCAGAGTGAAAATGTGTGTCAGGAAGCAAAAATGAAGCAATTTTCATAAAAAAAATTGCCTTGACCGTCACCTGAATCATATGACCTCGACCTCCAATTGTTCTGGAAATCTCATTATTGTATTCAGCACCCTGAAAAACCACAATATCGACACCAAGATCATCAAAATTGACTTATTTTCTACCGAGAGATGACACTTAGCATTTTAGTTGATGTGGACGGTGGCTTGGAAATATGCTAATTTAGACCCTGTGGGACATGTTTTTTTCACTGGCAACATATAAATTCTTTATACAGATGTCCTAGGAATGCTTAAAATGGTTTTAGAATTTATTTCCAGGAGGGGTGCATGGGAACCCATTTCGCCTAGCAGGAGAAATGGGTTCCCATGCACCCCACCCAGCTCGACTCCAAGCTCCTTTTGGATGTCAGAACTCTTCACCTTGTCTTGGGGAGTTCCTTGTAATGGAAACGATCCAAAGCAGGCCTTTGAGTGTTTCATTAGCTTCTAGTTTTTCCAAGCGATAGGAGCCAGCCAAAGTTGTTGTGACAGTTTAGGGTTTTCTGTGCAGCAGGCAATTTCATCACCAAAAGCAGATCCATTCCAAACACATGGGCTTGATATGGGATTTACAATCTGCGTTTTGAAACATCATGTGGTTGACTTATTTCAACTAATTGGCAACAGCTCCATTACATGGTTCTGACAGGAGACTGAGTGCTAATGTGAAGATAGCCATTCAACACATTTGATGTTTTGAATATATATATTGTTAAATGGGTTCAAAGTCTGTCATTTTATAGTTGATTGTCGACTATAACTATGAATTGGGTGGAAGGAATTGATGACATCATCTGTGAAGCAGTTTCAACATACCAACAACTGCACAGTCGTTCACCGTAACTTAATCAGGAGTTCTATAGTGGCGAACCTGGGTCTCTAAAAGGAGATCATGAAAACTGTGATGTCAAGTGAAAACTATCTATCGAGCGCTGCTGGGCAAATGTCAATCATCTTAAATCCACAATGGTTTGCAACTTTTTTTTTATGTGTATTTCAATTTGTAATAAAATTATGAACACTTCTGTCATTATTGGTCATCACTGTTATTCAAAGAGTATGGCTAAAAACTGCTTTGCCTAAATTCCTCTGTATTTAGTACGGCATGAACTATACTTTGAGGTCTGCCATTTTATTTCAGTATCCAAACTCATATTTATGCATAGTTGCCCAAATTCTTTTAGACAATAAATTAATCTGGATGGTGAGCCACGGGTCAAAAATAAATGTTATGTAAATTACGTGCATACAACTACTTTACAATTAAATGTATTTTGTTTTATAGAAAATAATTCTAAATCTACTACTTGATTTACGCTCCTATCCTCACCTATGGTCATGAGCTTTGGGTAATGACCGAAAGAACAAGGTCGCGGATACAAGCAGCGGAAATGAGGTCCCTCTGTCTGGTGTCTGGGCTTACACTCAGGGACAGGGTGAGAAGCTCGAATATCCGGGAGGGACTCGGAGTAGAGCTGCTGCTCCTTCGTACACCTTCATCTGGTGAGGATGCCCCCTGGTCGTCTCCCTAGGGAGGTCTTCCAGGCACGTCCAACTGGGAGGAGGCCACGGAGAAGACACAGGACACGCTGCAGGGATATTTCCCAGCTGGCTTGGGAACACCTCAGGATCCCCCATAAAGTGTTAAGGGGGTATCTCACCTGCGATTTTTCGCATGCGGTAAATTTGCAACCTGATTTTTTTGTGACTTTTTCACTTTTTTTCGAAACACGCGATTGTTGCGAAAGATACGCGAGATGTTAGCATGATTGTCTCACTGCAATGACAAGTCTGTATGGCTGCAATATATTTAGCCTTTTTGTCGCGTGTATCGCAAACACCTCGCTACTACAAGCGACAATTTTACGGCCTTTGCGGCCATTATGAGAATGTTGCGTGGCACCCGTGTGCAAAAAGAAACACGTTTGATACAAGATTTGCTACTATTTCACATCAGAGCCTCAATTTTTTTGCATTCCTGCGTGCAATTTTCGACAACTTGCGACCATTCTGCGAGCCCGCGACTGTCGCAAGCCTTTGTTGCAAATAAAAAGTGCAAATTTACGATTACCATCGCAAATTGGCAGCAAAGTAAAAAATAAATAAAATCGCAGGTGAGATACCCCCTTTAGTGGACTTGGCCGAGGATAGGGAAGTGTGGGCTGAGCTGCTCTGTCTGCTGCCACTGCGCGACCCGGATAAGCGACAAAAAAAAAAGAAAGAATAAATGAATTCTAAATCTAAAATAAAATTTCAAAATAATAAAAACACTACTGTTTAATCTGCTTAACAGTAATTTATTAATTTGCATAGTTTGTCAATTGTTGTGGCAGGCCAGAACAAAGGGAGCGCGGGCCAAGTGTGGCCCCCGGGCCTCAATTTGCTTAGCCCTGCAATAAGCCCTCAAAAACTCCACAAAAATTTTTATATCCCACAATGCAATGTTTCTGCTGGTTATGGCAATTTGCCAGTGAAATTGTTTTACTGCTCTGTATAAGTGTATAAGTGTTTTTCACTTGTAGATTGAAACAGCTGCTACGTGACTGTGAATCACACGGGCGGAGGTTTTCTTCAGAACAAACCTTATTATGTTCACCAACCGTTTATCCACCACCCACGCTGTTTTCTTTTTCTCTGTCTGATGGGTGTGCCCGCAGAAAAACGAGTCACATGACTAACAGGAAGACAAACCGACAGAAAGTTCGATTTCTTCCGCAAACTTTAAGGTGAGTCCAGTTCTGATCCAATAAACGCTGTATAGTTGCCAGATTCCTGTCACGTCACGCAATTAATTGGCTTGACGTTGACGGAAAATAATCGTTTCAACTTCTGATTCCGCTTTCTTGTTACGTAACCGGGCACCTCGTTAATTGTTCAGTCTGTTTCAAAATGTCAAACACGCTGCCACACGGTGCCAAAGCAGCTTTCATTCGTTAAACTGTTGCTGTGTTTAGTGGAAAATAGGAGGAAAATGACATAAAAATGTCTCGTCTGTATATGGGCGTCGGTTGCCAGTTCTGTCACCGCTCCTTTTTTTTTCTCCCCAGGAAGTGTCCAACTTTTTAAAGGCGTAATCCACTTGTTTTTCACGCACACAAACTTAATCTGTGGTGTTAAACTGCGCTGTTTGTTTGGCTCTCTGTCCCGAGGATGTAAAATGATACAATTAGAGCCCCAGTACACGGACCGATCGATACATTTTCCATTAAGAGGCGCATTAACAGAACCTTAGCGGCTGTCAGATTGTTTGTGATCAGAGGAAACTGGGCGTCCCACATTCAGACATTGATCTTTTGTGCAGGACGCTGTGCACATGATGTTTCATCTTAACGTTTCAAATGATTTTTTTCACTACATTACGATTCATTTATTAGTGTGTAAAAACGAATACATAAAAGTATATAAGAAGCACACGTCATACAAATACAACAATAAAATCAAATCAGCTGGTGGCATTGTAATAATCATCATAATTACTTTTAAAAGTAATAATATCAGGTGAGAGGACAATATAATCAGCAAGGAAATTCCACAAACAAACAGCTGTGTTGTTGAACTAATGTTTTCTAACATTCAATCTGAATCTGTTCACCTCAACAGACAATTCATGACCTCTGAGTCCACTATACCTTCATTTTTCTAAGAAAATATTGTAATTAACTGATTCAAAACCATGCATTAATTTAGACATTTCCATTAAGTCACCCCTAACTCTTCTACTTTCCAAAGCTGTTAATCCTAAATTCTTTAACCTTTCCTCATAT
>OMMV01234959.1:0-11094 GCA_900302635.1 Chatrabus melanurus | reverse complement strand
TAGAAAGCACTCAGAGAGCGCAAACCTCCGCCAAGGCAGTTCAGTCCCCCATAATGTGGAGATGTTCTTTTCCAGCAGACGGACTTCTGAGAACCCAATGATAATGCCAGCATAAACCATTTTGGTAGAGATTAATATCCAATTGAGCAGTATTCTGGATCACTGAATGTGGATTATTGGCCCTATCTCGCAATGTTGAAGAATCCTTTCGGATAATCCCAGATTTACATGATAATCCGGATCACCACCAAAATCTAATCGATTGGTCCTTGGGCCATTTCCCACTTATCCTGAAAATTTCATCAAAATTGGTCCATAACCTTTTGAGTTATGTTGTGGACAATCAGACAGACAAACAGACAAACAAACAGACAAACGCCGGCAAAAACATAACCTCCTTGGTGGAGGTAATAAATACATATTACTGTAAATTCATGTTAAATGCAAAAGCAGCACGGATAGAAAAACAGAACAGTTAACAGTGACTGTTAACTGTTCTGTTTTTCTGTCCGTGCTGTTGTCTGTTGGACCTGGAGGAGTTGCTGCCTGGCCGTCACTGCCCGTCTACGGGACCGAGGTCGAGTTGCGGCCCTAGACAGCCCCTACCTACTTAGTCTTAATTCTTCAGCTGCGGTCACTGGCTCTGGTCTACATTATGGCTAAAACAATGGCCGCCCAACATCAACACAAAATCGCCACTATCATGCTCGCACGCAGACTATCTAGAAATTGTTGAAAACTGAGGTCACTTAGATGGGTGGTGAGATGTACAGGACCATTGGGCGGTACGCTTAGTATAGAGTGAACTTCTGGATATTTTCCATATGAATGACTGAGAAGCTGCATCATCATACAGAGTCTCTGTTTCTCTGGGACTCTGATCTACGGCTTGGCGTGTATTCAATTATGTCATCGCACCTTTGCACACAATGAGCGATAGTTCTTTGTCTCAGTTGGAACTTTGCTGCTAGAGTAAATTTTTTGCTTTCCACTGTTGCCAATGTGCTTGTTCATGGGGTGGGTAAAGTCCATAGACTCTATACATGCTGGACAAACCCTCCGTGATGTCACCCAAAGGTTTTCTGAAGAGCAGTTTTGAAGCTCCAATGGGGCGGCCCTGGATGTCGCCATCTTGGCAGTGCTCAACTCCGCCTAACTCTTGGCTAACACATAATGGGTAAAGAGGCGGAGGGTCTGCAAGACCAGCGTGACCTGTGTGGGACAAATTAAGTCAGAACACGCTCCCAGCTCAAGTTCTCAAACAAGCAAAACTACGGCCAACAGGCTAACTTTGGTTCAGGTGTTTTATTAACGCATACTTTTATGGATTGGACTTTGGTTTTTATAACGAATGGCTTGGGGGCAGCTATTAAAGTGTATAACCGGCATATTGCCTTAGTAACGTTTCCCCAACAGTGGACCTAATGTCAGCAAGCTACCTGCTAATTAGTGCTAACCTGCTGCTAATGATGCTAACATATAAATTGTACTACAATTTCACTCGGTGGAAATACTGGAGCGCAAACCTCTTAGATGGTCCATTAGTGCAACTGCACAGCAAGCCATATCATCTCAGATATATGTAATAAAATGCTCAGAAAGGACAAACAGTCAACTCGACTGGGTCGAGTCCCCTGCAGCTAACAGTTACTACTAGCAGGGCTCTGACTCCGGCACACAGCTGTCACTCAAAGCAACCACACCCCTAATTATTCATAACCTTATGGCTTAAAAAAAGCTTAAACTGATGAGTTATTAAAAAAATTCATCTCCTGTACAGTTGTTATGAACAGGGAAACTAGCTATAGAGAGCAAAACCATTTTTTGTAGCAGGCTGGAAACATTTATTTCTGCTGTAAAGTTGGACACTTTAACATGCGCTCGCTTTTGGAGCCAGCCTCAAATGGCCATCCAAGGAACTACAAGATTTGGCACTTCTACGTTGGCTTTGTTTCTCAACACTGGAGCTTGGTACTTGATCTGCCAGCACTCTGTACCCATTAAGATGTGGAAATGTTGAAGCCCCAAGTCAGACCCTGCATCCTGCACTGGACTGGTGTAGTGCAGTGACCTGAGAAAAGTGTTAAATGTAAGTAAACAAGTGAAACGAACCGCACAAAGAAACTTTAGATCATGCCAAATGGCTTCTATAACAAAATGACTTGTGATTACTGAGTCATAACTGTCTAAATGTTTGGTGCTCTTTGTATTTGTCAATCGTGACTTACTGAATAAGCGTATTTTAAGGAGGTTGGACCTCATGAAAAAAGTGTTTTGTGTTTGTGAGTCAGGCTGGATCACAGGATTACAATGACACAGTGTCTCATTAATTCATCACAAAGTGGTCAGAAGAATATGACTGTCATAATGATCACGTACAAATGGCACGTGATGCCACTTTAATAATGTTTACAGTGATTAATGCTGCTTCAGTCCCACACGGCCAAACTACATCCAACATCCAAATCCTATTGTCAACATGTCGTCAGGTGAGTTGTATCCAGGTGCTCCTCTTTCTCCAGCTGTTCCGTAATGCAAACGCTGCCGCTTCCATTCACTCAGCCTTCCTGTAATCCCAAGGAGACTCAACCCGCTCCCCAAACAAGTCATTTGCCTAAGCTGCCTGTCAGTCGGGTACGTTTGTTTGCACTGAGGGTTTAACTCGGCAGGGCGTGCAGGATGCTAATTGTGTTGATTTGGAGGGGGGTCCCTGAGGTAGGTAGGTGTGTGTGTTGGGGGCGGGTGACACCTGCACTGAATCCCCGGCATTACATCGAGCCACGCAGGCATTCTCCGGCACGCTTTTTCCTCTCGATAGACAAACAGTGGTTCAAACCTCACAGCATTAGCATCCTGCAGAGCCATTCTTAGCCCGGTCTAATGTTAGTAATTATACTACCAGTGTGAACCTCAAGCCATTAACAAAACAGAGGTGGAGACATAGGGAAGAAATGTCAGCGGGAGCCTGACTTTGAGTCTAACTGGTACCTGGCATGACAATAAAGTGATAAGCCCTGAGGCATTAAATGTTTACATTATTCCTCAGCTTTAGAAGAGCCTAAGCATGTACCCGGTAAAACACAGTGAGCTGATGAATAAGTCCATGCCCTCTATTTGTTAACATGATAACTCAAAAACAATAGTTGCAATCATCTTGTAACTCACCAAATTAAAAGAGCATATAATGAGGATAACCTAATTAGACATTGATTAACTTTGACGCACCAGATCAATGCAAAAAGTACATTTGTTTTGCTTGTGTAATATCCCATAGACCTGGCTGCCCCCTGCGGACCACTGCCACCTGCTGGATGATTGCTGGATGCTAGATGGATGATGGAAATTAAGAGCAGGTGTGCTTGAAGTTACACGTAGTCTAAAATGAGCTTGTTTGTCAGATTCTTAGCTAGTTTTTTCTCCCTGAAAAGTATAGTACTGCGCAAAAGTTTTACACACCCTAGAATTTTGATACAAACAAAAAGTTTAGTGTCCCCCCCACCCCACCGGTGAGTCAACAGAAAATCTAATTTGAAATGTCCAAACATTCCCACTCCAATAAAAACCAAATGTGTGTTTTTCATGTCATTATAGAAACAAATCAATTAGTGGTGCGGTGCTCCGAAAAGATAATTGGAGGTGAGCTTCCCTCCCTCCAAGACGTCTATAGGAAGCAGTGCCTGAGGAAAGCGGGGAAAAGCATCAAAGACCCCAGTCATCCCAGCCACAAACTTTTCAAACCACTCCCGTCAGGCAGACGGTACCATAGCATCCGGTCCCGGACCAGCAGACTGAGGGACAGTTTCTATCTCCAGGCCATCAGGCTGCTGAACAAAGTCCACTGATCACTACACACTCGTCACTCTACCCACTACCACTGCACATAATGTCACCTTACTGTATTTATTGTAGATATTCTGTATATATGTACATGGTCAAATGTCTACCCAGCACACTTACACTTTATTTTATTTCTATTTATTTTAAATAGGAATATCTATTATATTTTCTCATATTCTTTATATTGTCAATTTTGCGGCTTTTTTGTTAGGATTTTGAAATGTCAGCATCCCACTTTTACTCACGTGTTGTACCTGTGTACTAGTAATGTGATGTAACAATAAAAGTGATTTGATTTGAAATTACATATATGTTATATTTAAAATAATCTAGATTCATGTCTAAATTTTAGCAGCATTTCACCGTTTGTAAAGGTTTGGAGCACTTTAGATGTGCCTAAAACTTTTGCACAGTACTGTAAAACTTGATAAATTGACACACCCGGCTAGAAAGCTATGTTGAAAACAATACCCCTTCTTAGCCCCCCCCACCCCCGTTTATAAGGAGCCCAAATTGCAACACCTAAGAAAAGTTTAAAACACAATGTGGATAGTAATACCAAAAAAAAGCATCTGTGACAATATCAAAGGGCCACATTCTTCAGTGCTGTGGCCAGTGCGCCGCGCTGACCATTGGATTGGTCAGCGTGGAGAATTCCCTGTGCTCCATCATTCTGATGGCTGTGTCCAATTGCATTATGCCGGAGCAGCAGGTAGCCCCGGCTGCTGGGGTCGCAGCTCCGGCAGCCTCGCCCCATTGGCCCAAGGGCTCCGGCCAAGGTTCACGGGTCAGGGCCTCGCTCAGACACAGGCTTGGCACTGGACCCATAAGGCGCACCGGTCAGCAGTGATGGTCAGACCAATGATTTATAGATGTGCCGGATGACTGCGCTCAATTCCAGTCATGCTCTTTTCTTAAAAGTTTCTCTGAAAGCACAATATGTTCGTGCTTTGCTTATCGCTCACCGCAAGCACAGGCGGCAAGCTTTTAAGAGTTTTTTTTTTAAAGTCAGGCAATTTCACATATCAGATGCCATTGTTGCCATGTTAACCCTTAAACCTTCTGCTAATGAACAAAACCTGGGTTATAGCTCATATCTATAGAAATGTGGTTTTAAACTATCTGTTGCCAAAAGAAAAAGACGAGCTTGATCTGTCATGCTCTCGCAAACTGTTTATCGCTTGCCAAACTATTTAAGTGATTCCATCATACTGGGACACTTCAGAAGTAAGCTTAGAGCCTCACAAGTTTTTCTTTTTTTTTTCATGGAAAGCAGACTAGCTGTGATTGCCCTAAAGGCTGTTTTTGTTCTTCTCAAAGTATTGTGAACAGATGGACTTCAGAGCGGCTCTCCCAAATCAAAGATGGCATTTGTTTTTCATGTTGGATGGTATTAAAGCTACACGGAATTTTCAAACAAACTTTCTTTTTTTCTTTTCAAATGATCTCACAAAAACCAAATCAGGAGACATTATGCTATCCAGGATCTATTGATGACTCACTTCAGCTTCATTTAGCAAAACCAAAAGCCATAATGCGGGGATTTGTTAAGAAAAATGATATTCAAGAGTTAGAAAATTATTGGCACAAACAGTGAAAGTGTATAATCACACACGGTAATCAGTTTGCATCAGTGTCATAGAAAAAAACAAACCAGTGGCGGGCACAGTTCAGCTAATCAGCTAACAGCTAATTAGCAAAGCTAACTTTTTCATGAGCGGATTAGCTTTTCAGCTAACTTTGAAAACCATTACCGGAACAATTGGCTTCCACTAAATTTAGTTCAGAGAACTTTAAGTCAGCTAACATTTTTTGAATAAAGTTTAACAGTCAAAAACGTTTGCAAACCCTAAAATCATCCATGTTTGTTCCTGTTGGCGCTTAAACACTGATCCAATAAGCGAAATTAACACATCGCACAAAGGCAACAATCATTACCTCGAGGTGGAGGAGCAGGAGGTCAAGTCAAAGTAAATGCATTAATTAGATTATTAAAATGATTTGCCATGGATATTTTTTTTATTTCTTATTCGTTAACATTTTCTGTTCTGTGAATAAACTGTATGTTGAATGGAAACTACTGTTTAATTTTTGTTTGTTCATTTAGGTACATCTTGATCATTATCTGAGCTTGGGATCTAAACCTTTTTGGAAACCTTCATGTTTAAGCTACAACATCTTAACATTTCAGTTTTTTAGGCCTGTTTTTCAGGGTTTTTGAGGCCAAAAAACCCCCAACAACACACACAAGTCAAAGCTAAATTCATACAATAAAAGTTACCAGTTATCGGTAGGTTCACCTTAATGTTTGAGCGGTGTGTCGGATTAGCGTTATCACAGCTAACTTTTCAGTTATCGAAGCTAACTTTTAGGTTAGCCGCGCCCACCACTGCAGAGAGCACATACCTCCGCCAACACTTCACACATATCTCTAACTATGAGAGCTAAATTTTAGCTGGATTATGCAAAAACTACTATGGTCTAGTAATCCTGCTAACATTAACTCCTTGGTGGAGGTAACAACCAGTTGGTTCATACTGCTGAATATGTAACACATAAAGTAGTATTGTTGGACACTGGAGTGGACAAAATACCCAATTCTACATGGCCGCAAAGATAAACTATTAGGCGACACTTCCCACATTCATGGAGCCGTAAACCATCCAGTGACTGGAGGTTTGGCCCAGCATGTGGTTTATTTTTGGGGCCCACACTTAGAGGTCAGGCGGTGATCCATGGGAGTTTGTGAACGTATTCTCTAGGCCGAATCACCAGCTGCCATGTGCGCGTGGGTGGACAGTTTGTCTTTCTCGCCCTGCAGAGCTGAAGCCTATGGCAGTGAAACCTTGCTGCCCTTTCAGCTAATTGTTTGTGGGTTGCTTTTAAATTTATTGACAGTCTTGGTGATATAGTGCTTCTATTGTGTCTTCAGCCCATTGTGAACAGCGCTAACTATGGTTCCATGGCTCCGTGGCTGACCAGGGGCCAGAGAGCAATGTGATGCCCAGCGGGAGCACCCTCTTCGTGGGCAGGAGAGGAGACCTTTACAGGTGCCTCAGACCTTCTCTTAGCAACGCCCTGCTGCTCAAAATTTGTTTCCCTCCTGTGGGTGTCTTTCTGCGACTGTCAGCTGTGGGGCCCCCGGTGGGAGATTTGTTGATATGATAACTCGATTAGGCTCCAGGATGGATGACATTGTGACAGAGAGCAAGCCTGCTTCACCCAGGGAGGTGGCTGGCTGACTGGCTCTCCTTAACCTCTCCTCAGGAGTCCAGAGTTCTACACAAGCCAGGCATGTGGCCCCCAAAAGCCCTCGCTGATCCTCCTGCAGGAAAAATGGTACTGTTCGTCTACCAAGCAAGGAATCACAATCCTTTCAGCAATGTAAGGGCACAAGCAGTATGACGGCAGAAGACTTTAGATAGAATAGAACTCCTTACTAGGGGTGTAATGATTAACCTATACAAATCGAAAATCAATTTTAAAGTAATAGATACGACTCTAGCGATACACGGACCCCTGAATTCTGGACCGCACCTGAGTATGTTCAGCCCCCAAAGTCCAGTTTGTTTGACTTGCGTGAGTGCTCTGGGCCGTGGACGGTGCGCTGGCGCATGTCTGGCCTGACTTGCAGAGATGGTCTCGGGTACAGTCCACCTGGACTTGGGCGCGGCCACATGCAGTGTGATCACAAACATCGCTGGAGTACCGACATCACGTCACTGACGCGACTTCAATTTAACAATTACTGCTAATATTATTATTACTACTTGGATAAATACAGTCTTCAATTTATTCTACAACATTTGGGTTAAAAATGCGTCTGGTTTCTTACCTTATTGATGAACAATCAGCGAGCAAAGCCACAAAATATTTCCTCATCTGCTGCCACCATGTAAATCTTGTCATGCGTGCAGTATGATTCATTAATAAATCCCTTATTGCATCATTTATTAGGACGGGACAGGTTTTATACAGGGAGGTGGGGTAAAGTAATTATTACCAGAGATCCTTTGTGATTTTTGTCATGTCCAAAAGCATCATTTCAGTCATTTTAATGGACTGTGCACATCTGTGCCAGTAAATATTCCGGCGCCTTTTACCTTCTGTAAAATGATCCATAGAAATTACCTCCGGTTATATTAATCCCATGTGAACACATGCTGTGGAAAAGGAGTTTTCTGCCGTAAAGACACATTTGGGAAACACACTATGTGTCTTTGGATCACCTGCTTTGTCAAGCATACAGCACACACTACGAAGACCACAGCTCTGCTTGCAGATAAAAAATAAAATCCAAAGTCAGTGGGATGGGACACATTTGTTTTGTGCCTGTATGAGAGGTGGTCAGACAACCTGCTCTGCTTTTGGCACAAGGAGCCAACAGATAACTTGAAGCTACATGATAAAAAGTGACTGTAGAGATGAATGCATTCTTTCAGAGCTGAGAAAAAGAAAAAAGTGCAGAAGCCTGGTAATTATTTTATCTTTATTTCTTTTCTTTTTTTTCTTTTTTTTGAGGAGTGACAGCTGTGTGACTATTTATTGAGTAGCCACTCCCACCTCTGTCATTTATATCGAGCTTTCTTATCCCATGTTCTTCAGTCATAATAAATATTACATTACTTCACCTCCCCATAGAAAACTAATCTCATCTGAATAGGGCTAAACTCAGTAACCTTTTAATGACAAACTCCATTATTGTTATGTGGGAGAGCATCCTTTCTCAAAACCAAAGTCTCATTGTGTTGACATAGACATGCTTGGGCATGGAACGGAGTGCAGTATGAGTGCAGGACAGCGGGGGAGTGGGGAGGGGAGAAAATCGTGCTCGGGGAAAGGTCCAAGGCACCTGGACCTGGTGTGAGTACGCCCTGAATGTACTATGAACCGGTCGATGGCTCAATTTTAGTATAAACCGGTCACAGGAACTTGTAACATTGCAAGGTAAAAACAAAATCAACATGTCCGATAGCAGTCAGCGGTGTAATGCATAAATGTACCAGTTTGAACTTTACATTCGTTTCACAATTTGTTGATACTGTCATACCACTTCAGAACGGGAAAGATATGCTATGCTATTTATGCTATGCTAACAAAAGCTGGCTTCTTCTTCTGGGCTTCTTCTATGCTGTGTTTTCTGCTACTGTATGTGGTACTGCCCCCAGTGGTGAACAATGGCTGCAGCACAGTTTCAAAAACCTGAAGAAGTTTTTCATGAAATATGTATTAGAATGTAAGCAATGCCACTTTTGGCTTATTCTAATTTATCATGGAACATGAATGTATACGTTAAACAAGGAATTGTATTGATCGCACCGAATCGAATGACATCAAATTGTTCTATAATAAATAGTATCTTTCCTGAACTATATCATAGCCCATGTATCTACATATGTATCACAGAGTTTTATCAGGGAAAAATGCACATCCCTACTCCTTACCTTATTTTCCCATTGGCTGGGCACCATTTCCCGTTTACCTCAAGAGCTGGTTGATGATTGCCGAAATTGGTACTATCCATCAATGTACAGCTTAAGAAAAAGTTATTTATTCTCCAAATTGGTCATTATTTTTAAGCCATCAAAGCGTGCCTATTTTGGTTGTTGGAGTAGGGATATGGTGTGAATCCCAGGTAGTCAGATAGGTATTATCGTGTAAGACTCTAAGGATAGACTAATGTGTTCTCAACACTGCTCCACTTTCGGAATAATTTCAGCTCACCGCTGTCAGATGGGGTTCCATTCTGCACACTTTTACTCTGTGGTTAAGTTGGAGATTCAAGGTGGATTTAAATCAAAAGAGTTGCTCTCCCTTGATGAGGCTGCTAAAAGCTCTGGCATATCCACCCAGGTGTAATAAGGTCAATCAGTAACCACTAGAGAGTTAATTAAAGATAAAGTGTATGTTAATGGTAAGGCTGCGCTGGGCTCACACGTTCCACACCCGACTTGTACACAAAGTCTGTTTGCTGACGGGTTGGTTGCGACTTGCATAATACCCAAACTTCTTAGACTTAGGCCTAAAAAGTAAAACAAACATTCAAGGAGTCACATTAATCACCTTTTCAATAAAGTCATATAGGTCACCAGTTGCCTTTCAAACAGTTACTAAAATTTTATCTTACAATGCTCTACAGAAACTGATGTAATACATCCAAGTCTTTAAAGCTGCCTTTACATATTAGCGGGAAGAAAATAGGGATGGTACGATACCACTTTTTCCATGTCCAACACGATAGCGATACTGGAAACGTCCGTATCTGCCGATACAGATACCAAACTGATACAGTTTTTCTTGTCTTAAAACAACTAATCTGTTAATAAATACATTTGTCTGGATGTACTTTGCTAACCTAGCCATCTAACAAAACATCAACTCAAAATGTGAAACAAATATTCTACTCCCCTAAAGGAAAACATACATGGCCCACAACATGACTCCAATGTGCAAAAGAAGACTCTGATCAGATTTTCTTTGTTTTTAATTTCCGGTGTCTAATCCAGCCATTTTTGGCCAATATTGGACCGATTCCGATCCAAAATACTAGATCGCCACAACCCTAGAAGAAAACACTAACTGCCAACATTGTTAAGACCCTGATTGTGGGCAGCATGCCACTAGTGGCCACAATGGCACGTTTCACAGTACATAACGCTGTAATGCTAAGCAACCTAAAGCCACAAAAAAAATTTAAGAAAAAAAATCATAAAATACATCAGCACATGAAAGAAAATACTTTACCTGGAACATTTTGCCGAATCAATGGATACTGCGATTGCAGCACTTGAGAAGCTGAGCGAGGAATTGTTGTGCCCGAGTTTGCCATGATCCTGAATCAAGACTAACATCTAGGCTTTCAATTACTTCCTGGACTCGGCCATCAAAAGTCTATCTGTATGCAGCGAACGTGTTGAAGTTGCTGTGACATTCACTTATCTCGGCATTCATGTCTCAGTCCTTTGCCTTTGAGATCTGGAGATGCCTGGGAAGAGTTTATCGTGTCGTTTGGTCTTTGCAGAAGAATGAAGGTCCAAGTCTTTAGAGTCCTGGTGCTTCCTGTCTTACTGTATGGTTGTGAGACTTGGATGCTACCCAGTGACCTAAAAACCCAGTCACACTATGACATTTGGGCCAGCAACTGGTGAATGAGGTGAAAGCGAGAGAAAAGGAGAGAAAAGTGGTGAAAATCACATTCCCGGAGTTTGGTAGTGGACCTCAAACGCATCACAGCCTTTCACAACATGTTTGTAGCAG
>OMMV01234956.1:0-13117 GCA_900302635.1 Chatrabus melanurus | reverse complement strand
TCGCGTGTGTCTTTCTCTATCTGCCTCTGGCTCCCGGGGGGCGGTGTCGCAGCCTCTCAGCCTCATTGATGAGTATGTTTTGTGACCTCATTGACATGCGTTTCGTGACAGACACAGACACACACGCACACACACACATGGAACAGGACTGTATGTTTGTTTGTGTGTCTGTTTCTCGATTTCACGTGCTGTTGGTCTTTTAACTGGGTTTTGTTACGGGTGCAGCCGCTGATTCATTGTGCTGTTGTTGCATTTTTGTGCTTTGTTGTTTGTCTTCTCTCTCCCACTCCCCCGCCCCCTTTTTGTTTGCTTTGTTGTTGTCCTTTTCTGTCCCCTTCCATCAGTTCTGGCAATGTTACACTATACATGTAAAATGAAATAAAAAGATATTGACTAACAAGAGGAGCTTATAGGGTCTATAGAGCTCCTCTTGGCAAAGTAAAGGTGTTTGACACAACACGGCATTCAGACCATAATCCTGCTTGCTAAAGCTGCCAGACAGGACAGGGGTAAAAAAATAAAATAAAATAAAAAAGACTTTTAGCTTTAATGCAAGGGGTTCAATCAAAAAAAAAAATTGTATTGATAATTTAGAAATTACAGCCATTTGCATACACAGTCTCTTTGTCCCTCTACTTTAGGAGCCCATCAGTAATTGGACAAACTAAGCATTACTATTTTTAATGCAAATCATCACTTTTTCAGCTAGTTTTCTTGAGACAAGTCAGGGGATGGACACATGAACATTTTCAAGTCAATGAATATGTCTTGGACTTAATTTACATCAATCATTAAGAAATGCAAACAGTATGGTACTGTATGATAAATCTGTCTGCAGTAGGCAGTTCTCAAAAAGTGTGACCATGTAAGAATGACACTAGTGAGGGAAGCCACCAAGACATCTATTACTAGTCTAAAGGACGTAGGCTTCTGTGGCTGTGATTGAAGAAACAGTACATAGTGCAACTTTTGTCTGTTTCACCACCAGACACAGCCTTGGAGTGGAAGGAAGGACGGAAGGGTTTTCGCACAGGAAAACTTATTAAATCTAGGCTCGACTCCACCCTGTGCCATCTCACAAAGTGTGACTGAAATTTCACAACTTTTTAAAAAAATTCATACTGTCTTTTTTTCTTAATTATTAATGTAAATGAAGCCCAAGACATAGTCAGTGACTTGGAAATGTTCATGTGTCCATTCCCTGAGTGATGATTTGTATTAACAGTAATCCTGATATTATTATTGCTGTTGATGTTCTCTAGTAACCATGGGTCTATCTGCCAGATTTCTGGAGTTACAGGCCTTTGAAATTGCTTTTCCTATCTATTTGCATTGGGCGAAAATTGCAAAGTTTCACCATTTCGTAATGCTATTACCCTGGCTGCTCAAACGTTAATGGGTTCATCCTTGAGTGAAAGGCAACTTGTGTGCCAGATTTGGTTGAAATCCGCCAAGGCATCCTTCAGATATTTTGTTAACAGACGGACGGATGGACAGACAGACGGACGGACGGACACAGAGAGGCGAAAACCATAACCCTGCGACTTTCGTCGGCGGGCTTAACTAGAAAGGCACTCAGAGAGTCCAAAGCCCGACTGAAGAGTTTTTTGCTTACCTTAAAAAGTACTGCAGGAGACAGGATTTGGTTACTTCCACGCATTCAGGAATTTGAATGTGAGGTCCATCCCTAAGGCTGAAACAGCTGCACTTTGGTCAGTGAACAATCTTCTTACATAGCAGTGGATGCTACAGTTAATTCAACTGTCATAGTCAACAATACACGTCCAGTGTATGTGTGGTACTGCGTTACCTCACCATAAACCTCACACTTCTCAGTGCGCCCCCTTAATAATGATGACATAGGACTTGGCACACTCTGGCTTAAAAGTGATTACAGGTGTCACTGTGATTGGTTGAATTTTTGGTGTGCCCACAACACGGTCATAAAGAATATGAACATGCAACCCAACCCCTTTGAGCTCAGTGCCCAGCTTTGCGCCCATTTTACACGCCGTCTCAACAGCAAATAGACAAAGCATTTGTGGCATCAGTTTGCTCCACGGCGTCAAGATGGGGGCCATGGTGTCTTAACCCTTCTAGGTCACTAAGTTGTGAAACAGTTCAGCAGACAATTGTCCATTTATTTTTGATCCCTGACAAATGGGAGACGACACATGAACAGTATTGTAATTCCTACACTGTTGAACAGATTAATTTCCCTCAAATAAGAGCTCATTATCATGTTGTGATAGCTCAGCTACGCTGCAGAACTAACTGTACAGTCATTGACTGTTTCAGACCATTTATGTTCGAATGATCAGCAGTAATTCATGGTGCAACAACCAAACTGAATCAAAATGACAGATGATATGAATCCATTTTTACCACTTCCTGTTTTGTTTTGTTTGTGCTTTGACTCCACAGCAAAGACCCCTGAAGCAGTCTCTGAGCAAGTCACTCTGCCGCGAGAGCTTTTGGAAATGCCTCCTGTTGTCTGTCCTCATGTACGGCTGCATGGGCGTGATGGTTTGGTGTCACGTCACCAAGGTGACACGCCTCACATTTGACAGTGCATTCAAAGGCAAATCCATGATGTACCACGATAGTCCCTGCTCCGACGGCTACATCTACATCCCTTTGGCCCTCCTGGGCATGCTCTATTTAGTCTATCTCATGGAGTGCTGGCACTGCCACGTGAAGAACGAGCTGCAGCACAAAGTGGACGTGGAGGGCATCTACGAGCGTATCCAGAGGATGCAGCAAGCCAAGCCCTGCATCTGGTGGAAAGCCATCAGCTACCACTACATTCGCCGAACTCGACAGGTCACGCGCTATCGCAACGGCGATGCTTACACTAGCACCCAGGTTTACCACGAGCGTGTCAACACACATGTTGCAGAAGCTGAGTTTGACTATAGTCACTGTGGAGTGAAAGATGTTTCCAAACAGCTGCTCAGCTTGGAGAAGTCTGCTCTGACAAAGATGAGGTTCACCAAGTGCTTTAGTTTTGCCAATGTAGATTCGGAGAATTCCTACCTTACCCAAAGAGCAAGGTTTTTCACTGACAACGAGGGCCTGGATGACTACATGGAGGCCAGGGAGGGCATGCACCTGAAAAACATTGACCTGAAGGAGTATGTCATGGTGCTAGCTGACCCAGAGCACCACCCGTGGCATCTGTCCCACTATGTCTTCTGGATGGCCTCGTTCCTCACTTTCTCATGGCCTCTCAGAGTCTTCACAGAGTACTGTACTGCATATGTCCACTATCGTGTTGAGAAGCTCTTTGGGCACGATTACCTGCCTGTGACCCCTTGTGACGAACGGCCGTATTGGCGACGCATCCCCCGAGTCAACACTGTTGACAGTACGGAACTGGAATGGCACATTCGGTCAAATCAGCAGCTGGTGCCAAGTTACTCGGAGGCTGGCCTCATGGATCTAGCCCAGTGTCCCACCAACTTCAGCGGGCCTCGTCAAAACTGTGAGCGCTGCCACAGAGCCATCAGCTGCTCCTCAGTCTTCTCCAGGAGTGCCCTCAGCATCTGTACCGGTGCCAGCTCCCGGATTCCCTTCAGCAGCAGTCGCTTCTCCCTAGCACGGCGCTACGGCTCCCAACGCAGCTGCTTCTGGAGGAGCGGCAGCTTAGATGACCAGGAGAGCCCCAGTGAAAACACCCGCTGCCTGTCCGAGCGCCTCACCACAGATGAGGAGGAGCCTCCAGACTATGAGGACGCACTTTGTTACCCAGTCCTCATCGTCCACTGTAGCGAGAACTGCCACAACCACAGGTCCTTCCACAGAAATGGCTCCTGTGTGGAGACATCCTTATGACTATGCAGTCGTTGAGACATCCCTGTAGCATAAAAATTCTTTGAATACCAGAAACTGAGCGTACTCACAAGTCTTAAAATAATATACACAGATACATGCTGTACTGTTATTCTAATCTATCCTGAAACAAATAATTGAATGTTGAATGTGTGACTCGCCAAAGCAATAACAGTGATGGATTACAAAGTGGAGAACTGGTGTGAAAATGCTTCAGGAATTTATTCAGCAGATCTGCTTGACTTCCACTGAAATCCATGCAAAAACTCCTCCACTTTGCATAAATTGCCATAACTTTAAAGATCTCAAGTAACTCGTATGCATGCAAAGTGAAATGGAAGCTGCAGGTTCCTCGTAAGACTTGAACAAGTTAAAACCATTTTGGAATATCTCAATATGAATTTCAGTTACGTGGAAATCAGAATGGTGGAGCTATTTTTGATGACTGTATCTTCTTGGCCAATAAGAATGGGTTTTCACTAGATTCAGCAATTTCTAATAGCAGCAATAATGGCATAAATTTATCATCAAGCCTATGTAGGAGTCAACAGAGGAGCACACTGTAATACCAGTTAGGAATACTGGCGTTTAAAGGCGTAGTCACACTATGACGTTTGAGCCAGTAGCTGGGGAACGCGGTGAAAGCGAGAGAAACTGAGAGAAAAGTGGTGAAAATCACGTTCCCGGAGTTTCGTAGCGGACCTCAAACGCATCACAGCCTATGACAACATGTGTGTAGCAGAGGCAGCCGTTAGCCATCGCTCCATTATAACAAGCAGGACTGTTGCCAATGTGGACACGTTCGGTAGAGGCGTTCGACACGCCACTGTCCAGTGATTCTGAGCAGGTAGGCGAACCAACACTCACACGTTACCCAGCGAACACGATCGCACCAGTAGCTCAGGCTGTTGGAGGCTGTTTGCACCGGTACCGCAGGCTAACGAGGGCAACTGCGCGCAACGTACGCGTAGCCACGATCTACGGTCTGTAACGTCTCCTATGTAACCACAAGTATGTCGAGTAATTTTAAACATGTTGAAAAATGTGGACGCAGTCGCCGTTCATCAGCGAACTCCGCGAGTGCCACCGAAGGCCCGCAGAGGCTGGCAATCACTGACGTGTGCATATTCGTCAGCCCAAACGTCATAGTGTGACTGCGCCTTAAGATATCACAGCGACAAACAAACTCCACCAATTGGTGAATGTTGAAGAACATTTGTGAATGTGGTGATATGTAATTCACTTTCTTTTGGGGATGGGGGAGTTGGGGCATCTTGACTTTTTCTCAACCCACTTCATTTACTTAGAAACCGGTTTCAACCAGTTCTTTCCTTTTCGACTGTGAGTGCTAGTAACCAGGGACTGTTGTTTAATACGAAATCTACTCAGAATTTTGCCCTTCATTTAAAAAACCTGCCTGTTGCTGCATTGGATTCTGGTCTGTTGAGGCTAATGTGCGACAGAATGTGTCTCTGCCTCTTGTACCGCGGACTCCTCGCTGTATGACGACTGACTGTTCCAGTATATCATAGCTCTATGGTTGTTGGATGTTTGCAGGCAATACACCTTTATCCTGAGAGAGAAAGCGTACAGTACAGGAGCTGAGGCCCATGAGTAAAACACAGAATTCCCAAGTGTTTATGATCAATCAAGCAGGCACATTAGTGTCAACCATTCTGTCTTTATTGGTCTTTGATTCTGCGTGGATTTTAAATTGATCTTTTCTAGTTCTACTTCTATGCTTTCTATTCATTATCAATCTGGGCATAGTATTAAGCTACATCCTGGACTGAAGGTGGTCCCCCACCTTGCAGATAACTCCTTTTTGGGGGGGGATGGTGGTGGGATTAGCGCTCCATCCACCGTAAAACTCCTCACAAAACTTGACACCAGAAAATATCCTTTGTTTCTGCACTCCGTGACAGAAACTCTACTGCTGCCTTCCATTGGAAAATGGGATGCATTACAAAGGGGATGGGGGAAATTTGGACCCTCATTCCTGGAAAAGAAGAAATCACTGGAAAGCATCAAGTATCTTGTCTCTACAGAGTAGTGACTGGTACAGTGCTGATGGCTCATCTACTGCACAGTGGTGCCCGGGTCTCAAACTGAGGCAGTCCATCGGGATGTGCACCTGGAGCATCCTTTCTTGTTGAAGGAACCTGGGTAGTTCCACATTGCTGGATCCTGGTTTCAGCTTCAAGAGCGGCACCACTGGACATGGTACTCTAATGCTGGTGGTTTAGCTAAGGAGATCATGTTCTCTTTGGAAGATGCTGGAGACTCCTGCAGAACTGCAGGGTGTATAGAAGTACCTAGTTTTGGAACTTTTACCACAGACCTGCTGTAGATTTCCAAAGTATTCAGTTGAAGTCCCACAGCCTGCTGTCTGTTCAGTGTCCCAGACATAATCTGGCTAGACTTCAAGATAAGACTGTTGCACAGGGGTTTGCATTCAGTGTGGATCAAACACTTGCAAACACGTTCAATTCCCCATCAGACAGGAAAATCTCTAAGATCCCTTGGTTGCTCTCAGTGTGCAGTTGAGCGCCTTGCATGGCAGCACGCTGACATCAGTGAGTGTGTGTGTGTGTGAATGGGTGAAAGTGAGGCATCATTGTAAAGCACTTTGAGCGTCCATGACAGATGGAAAAGATAGAAATGCAGTCCATGTACCATTTACATGGACACAACAAGTGGCCCAAAAGGAATGTGAGCGTTATCCCATGACCCTGAAAACTGCCAGGGATTGTACTGGAGTACTCAGAATCTCAGAGGCCACTCTGAATATCATCCAGAGGAGCTCAGAAAGTGTACTGTGATGGGGCTGAGGGTAGACAAGGAGGCATTTGTTGGAGGAATGTGTGAGCAGGTGACACACCATCTGTGGTCCAGTGAACCTTGGCCTGCTTACATAGTAACCAAAGCTCTGTTTTCCTGCAAGCCTACACCTTGTCCCACCACAGACATGAAAAGTAACAACACGGTTTTGACAGATGATTCTGCTGTCGCCTACTTTGAGTAGTTGTGTAAAACTGATCCTGCGTCCAGGATGATGGACATCTCTTGTGCTGGTGTTCCGGTGGCTTATCCACCCAGCACCTGCAAGCCACCAAACCTCCATGAGATTGCAAAGGTGGTGAAAAAGCTGAACGCAGGAAAAGCCAAAGGTCTAAACTTCTTCAGGTGGGATTGCAAGCAATCTTTGCTCCCATTTGAGAGACTGGTATCTCATCAGACTGGAAGAAAGGACTATTGTCTCTCTCTGGAAAGCAAAGGCTGACCACCTGGATTGCAACAAATACAAAAGTATTTCACTGTTCTCTGTGCAAGCAAGGTACCTGGGAGGCAGAGTTCCAGGAGGAGTCAGTGCCAGCTGCTTGCTATTCACTGACCAGAGTAGTCTGGTTTCTTGCCCTAGAAGTCAACTTTGGACCACGTCCTAGCTCTGTACTCAATGAATCCAGCCTATATTGAATTTCCAAAAGCATTTTTTTATTTGGTTGATGCTGCTTTGTTTGACATCCTGAGAATTTGTGAAATTCCTAGTAAGATGCTGGATATCATAACTGGCCTATAGACAGGCACTGTATGAAGTGGAGACAGAGTCTCTAACTTCTTCCCTGTCACTTCTGGCATTTATCAGGGATATTTTATGGCTTCTACTCTGTTCAGTATTTGCTTGGAATGGGTGTTGGGTAAGGTTGTGGAGCCCAGTGACTTAGATGCCACTATTGGAGAGGGAAAGGTTGACTGACCTTGACTTTGTGAATAATGTGATCTTTGTGGAATTAATAGATGCCCTGATTGCTGCACTTGAGAAGTTATGTGAAGGGTCAGAGTTTACAATTGTTCTGGATCAAGTCCTGGACGAGGCTTCCAATTACTTCTTGGACTCAGCAATTAGAAGTCAATTCACTTTATTTGTATAGCGCCAAATCACAACAAAGTCGCCCCAAGGCGCTTCACAAGGGGGACACTTCACAAGAAGTGTATCTAGATGTGGTAAAAGTATCAAGCTAATTGAGAGCTTCACTTGTCTTGGTAGTGGCATTCATGTCTCGGGGACCTCAGCCTATGAGGTCGAGAAAAGTGTGGGAAGAGCCTATGGTGTCATGAGGTCACTGGACAGAGGTGTTTAGTGATATTGATAGCTTTGCAGAAGAATGAAGGTCCAAATTTCCAATGTCCTCTCATTCTTACTGTATGGTTGTGAGACATGAACTCTAACCAGTGACCTAATGTGATGATTGGATGTCCTTGGCATAAGATCTCTCTGGAGAATCCCCGTGTACCACTGGGATGACTCTGTGTCAAATGAATGGTTATTCCAGGAGACAGATGAGGCAAAGTACTTGTATTGTGAGGGAACGTCAGCTACAAGACTATGGACATGTGGTGTACATCCCTGAGCATGATCCAGCACACAGGTGCATCAGTGAAAAGGCCAAGGGGACGTCCACAAATCACCTGTGGCAGATGGATGGCTAATTTTGGGAGGTGGAGATGGACCAGTGGTCTGCCTGAGTAGTTGTCCATCATAACACACAGTAATTACATCATGTAGTGGAAGCAATGACATGTAGCACCAATGCATGGTCCCAGACCTCACCTTTGTCTTTCAAACTAGAAGAGCACTCAGAGAGTGCATCCCTCCAATTTAAGTTCAGCCCCATACTTAATTCCAGTTCTTAGTCCGCTTTAGTGGATCACCCCTATTGGAACATATATGTTTTTTCCACCACATCTGATCACTATCTGGATCGTGACCAAAATATTTTTTATGGACGGACAATCATAGGATCCTGAAAACTTGATCCTGATCAACCACTTTGTTTCCTCAGCCATACTGATCACTGAACTTAGATCCTGGTTGCTGACCTTTGATCCAGATCATTCACTGTTGATCTTCATTATGGAGCTTTAATTCTGACTGCTGATCTTTTAACCTCATCACTCATCTTATATCCTGAGTTTTAATCATGATCGTTGAACTTAGATCCTAATAGCTGATGGCTTTGATCTTGTAATCACAGTGAAAGGAACCAGAATCAGAGATCAACAAAGATCAAAGGCAGGATAATAAAATGAATCACCAAGATTAAGGCTCGTAGCTGAATGATCAAAGGCAGGATCCGCCCCTTGATCCAGCTTTACAGCAAATTCCTTGCCCCAAGGCCTACCTCTCTACTCAAAGTCCTTTAGAGATAGCCTGGTGAGAGACAGACAGACGAACTCCAACAAAAACATTTCCTCCTTGACTTAAAGGGCCTGATATCTGTACTGTAAAAAAAAAGAGAAAAGAACGAGAACCCTTAAAATTTTACGGCAACGGCTACACAGGCATGTTGAATTTATTCAACTTAAGGATGTTAGTTTGGGCAACTTAGGCTAACATATTGACTCAAAATTATTTGTTCAGTTTGACCAACTTCAGTTTTCCATAAAAATCAATTCACAATCTCAAGGTGAAAACACTTAAAATAATAAGTTTGTTCAACTTGAAAGAATGTGCTGATAAAGATGAACAACAGCACAAATGCTGTTATATATTTTTATAATGCTTCTCCTCACATTAGTTTTCATCTCGTAGGGGCAGGAACAATTCGGGGGTTCAGTGTCTTGCTCAAAGGCACTGTGACATAGTAGGAGCACCCAGAGTTTGAGCTACAATCACCCAACCAAAAGAGTTAAAACATTCATCAAACCAATTTTCCATTCATCCAATTCCTGCTCCGTATCCTGGTAAAGGTCATGCTGGGGGCGGAGCCTATCCCAGCATAAAAATAAAACTATAAAGTACAACTCAACTGCTTAACTAAATGAAACAGGTGAAAGCCAAACAAATCCAAACAAGCTTAATTTAAATCCAGTGTGGTGACCATAGCGTGGGTGGTGGAAAAAAATCGTACAGAACCCAAAAAGTTGGTGGATCAAATCCTCAGTACTCCTATATGTCAAAGTGGCCTAGAGCAACACAGTGAACCCCAAACTGTTCCCAGACCCAACCTGTTAAGAATCAGAGCATTGGTGTGAGGAAGTAATTAAAACTATCTGACATGCTTTTTTAGCAAATTTATTACTTTAAGTAGACTGAACTTGAGATTGTGAGTTGAGTGTGTGATTTGGTGAATGTGAGGCGTCATCGTTTCAACATCTGCCATTGATGGAGAAGCGTTTAGAACTCCAGTCTTTTTACATTAACCATTTAACCCTCATCAGTACACCAAGCACACCCCAGGTGTATATTTTTTGATATATTTTCTGAACCGTTATACTTATTCATCTGAAATTTTATGTAATTGTCACCTATACAGTTGTTTTCAGTTTCACTTATTTTGATCCAGTTTGATTAAATACTGTGGGCTCCATAATAATTTTTCTTATGCAGTCCGCTTGGACCCCAGTTTGATATAATGGTATCTGGTCGGACTCCATAGCAAAATTTTGAGCTTTGTGTCAATTTTTCATAACTGTTGAACTGTCAGAGAAGTTTTTATTCAGGATATTTGCATCAGAGTAACTGTAGGGAGTCGGGGTAGGCATTGAATTTTTGTACTGAAGAGTTATGTTCGAAAAAGAGAAAAAAAAAATCTCAAAAGTCCTTCAAAATGAAATGTGGTTTATCAGCCAGATACTCAAAAGTCTCTTTTCAAAATAGTTGCAAAGTGACCCTATCTAGTTATGTTCCAAATATCTGCAAGACTGGCATAAATAAAAACATGCTAACAGTTTTAAAGAAGAAGACGTTCGAGTAGGGTCCGCATGAACCCCAGGTGTACAGATTAGTAAGTTTCACGACATGTACTAATGAGGGTTAAGAGGTATCACCTCAAGTATGTCAGGTTTTTAGCTACAGATATTAATCATTTAAAACCCACAACCCGCTGGTGGGATTGAAAGGCATGTTTTCTTAAAATTAATTAATTAATTAAAAAAAAAAAAAAAAAGTTCATACACGGTATCATAGCCAGAAACTTTAAAAATAGACATTTTCATTGGGTTTTTAAATTTCCTGCAGCCATTGTGCTAAGCATATAACCAAATCTAAAGCCAAAATAGAAATATTTGCTCAAAATCACTTTATTCAACATGTCTAAAGCTGGTCTCACATTGCCGATATTTGACACCCGATTGTGTACGTTTTTAACACAAAAAACAAATCAGATACCCAATTGGGGCCTGAAAATGGGTGTAATCTGTGGTAAAAGTAGTGTTGTAGAACACTGTGAGCAATCAGGAAAGTTTTAAACATGTTTAAAAATTTGTGACGTTGGTGACATATTGTGATCCACGAGTGTTGAGGACCCCAGTAGCTGGAGAAGGCCAAGAGGGCGCCCACGCTTCACCTGACTGCGGCAGATAGATGGGTTTTTGTTTTTTTAAAGATGCGGGTACCAGTTGGACCAGTTGTCTGCCTGGGTGGTTGACATCCAGGACCCAAGGTGGTACCATGCTGCCGTGGATGCGGGGAAGCGCAGCACCAGCACATGCTCCCAGATTTGACTTGGGACACATTGTGATCCACAAAACGTGAATAATGGTATGTAATTTGTTCAGATAGGGGGTAATATTTAGCAAAAGTTAGGGCATGTGAATTCTTTTCTTTTTTGGAGCGAGCGGTGAGCGATTTCATTGAAAACTGGGCGGAGCAGAGAACGATAATGAGTGCAGCGCTCTGCAGTGGCTGTGAGAGGGGGGAGGTGTACAGCTCCGTGAGTGTACAACTCCGTGAGCAATCCGCACCGCTGCGCTTATCACTCTGGCAAAAGCGTAGATATCATACACGTGTGGCAAGAGTAGGTGACGGTGGACATGTGGGTACAACATGCAGTGATAGGGACCTACCGTCCTGTGAGCGGAAGCCTCCTGATGCTTCTGTGCAACATGAATCCATAGCATGAATCCCATGAAAAGCATGCCGCACTCTTCCACAGAAGACAGTTTTGAGATGTTAACAGATACATTTTACCTTTGTGGAAAAGTGTGGTAATAACCGCGGGAGTACCGCATAGACTGTATGGAGGAGCGTTGTGCGATGCACAAGCATTCGTGTCGTGGGACTCGTCCATACTCGGGTGTAGTCGGGAATAATAGTAGGAAACGCGAATTTTGCCTGCTATTTTAATAAATCTGGCCCGATTTCCTCATTTTTGGAATCGGGACACAAATTGGGGCTAAAAATCTGCAATGGGAAACCGGCTTTATTTAACATTTTGCCAAAAATAAACCATTTGTTCTGTCCAGACTGTTAAAAAAAATATATAAAAAATCTGTGCTCAGTCCAGCTGAGAAGCCTCGAATGACTCGGGTGAGACCAACAGTCACATGACAAAAATTCAACCAATCTTTGCCTGAAATGCAGGCTGGAGCAGAGAGGAGAGCTTGGAAAGAAGAGAAATATATAGTCGAGAGAGGTAGTAGCACAGAAAAAGAAACGCACAGTACTCCTAGTATATGTATCACATGGTAATATTTGTGGACGCTTGGAAAATGTTGTACATAAATATTCCATCTTTTTTCAGTTTTTGTAAAAATAAATAATCAAAGAAATTCAACTTGTATCCTCTCTGCTTGAGAGGATAAATTAACTGTTATTAAAATGAGATTGTTAATCTTAAAATGACTAAAAATGAAAAAAAAAATTGTGTTCTTTGTATCTCATGGCCTTCCTGCATGAAGCCAAGCATTTGCATGCCCACGGTTAAATTCTGGTTCAACAATCTTTGAATTTTATGAATAGAATGCTGCACAGTATTGTAAAATATTTTTCACGCACACACACACACACATATATGTATGAAATGAAAACAGTGTAGGTTATGTTAACATTACCAGAGTTTTCTTTTTTTTTATCAAATAAACCTACTGAAGCCAGCACTTCCTCACTCTTCCCCTCTATCGCTCACTCGCTCTATTTTTATTATTTTTTTCCACGAGAGCCGTCACTCGTAATGAGGCCCAGCTCCGTGTATGAGCTCACCTCTGTGTTGTCTGTTTCTGTGTGCGAGGGGGCCGAGCCTTTCACACGGTCCGGTCCCTGTCACTCCCTGTGAATTAGATTGATGATAGGCAACGGCTGGGGCCACTAACTGGACCGGGGAGGCGGAGCCGCCTGGCACCCTGTTTCGAAGACCCCTTCACCTCTCAGCAGCTGCTGGCTGCTCTCCATCCCCCAAACAGTGTCCACAGGACTTTGAGCAGACACTCAGGACCACCTAATTTATGGCCCAAGTACCTTGTTACTGTCAGAGCCTCTCTGACCTAAATTCCACTATTGACAAAA
>OMMV01234951.1:9828-19881 GCA_900302635.1 Chatrabus melanurus | reverse complement strand
TATGGAGCCAAGTTGGATTTGACCTCTGAGGACCATGAGAGGTCAATGAATGATTACACAGGGGTCAAAATTGAAAAATCCTCCAATCATATTGAAACATATACCATATTATTTGCCTGATCATAAAGATTCTAAAAAGGTATAGTTTGGACTATCTATGACTGAATGTTATGGAGTTATGGGGTAAAAACAGCAAAAATGGTGACAAAGGTTTCAGGTTGTACAGGGGTCAAAAATTAAAGTTGCTCCAATTTTGGTAAAAAGTGATGCAAATTACTGGTTGAGCTAATATGGTTTTAAAAATGAATAGTTTTCACCATCTGTTATGCTTAGTTATCACGTTGCGGGGTAACATATGTCATATGTCATAGTATCCAATGGACATTGACCTTGTTTGACCTTTACTTTGGAGCCCAAGCATTCAACACAGTCAAAACTATTCTATTTATTAATCCTATTAGCTCAACCAATAATTTGCCTCACTTTTTACCAAAATTGGACTAACTTTAAATTTTGACCCCTGTACAAACTGAAATCGACCTTTGTCACCATTTTTGTAGTTTTTACCCCATAACTCCATAACAATCAGTGATAGATAGGCCAAACTATACCTTTTTCGAATCTTTATGATCAGACAAATAATATGGTATATGTTTCAATATGATTGGAGGATTTTTAAATTTTGACCCCTGTGTAATCCCTCATTGACCTCTCATGGTCCTCACAGGTCAAATCCAACTTGCCTCCACATCTGAAAACAAACCTTATGGTGTGCACTAACTGTGGTAGAAATTTCAAGCTTGTATCATAAAATAAAAGATTCCCCCATTATTTTGGACTTGTCTTCTACACTACCTCAACAGAAGACAGTTTTGAGATGTTAACGTATACATTTTAGCTTTGTGGAAAAGTGTGGTAATAACCACGGGAGCTTTTGGAAAATGCGGCGCATGCGCACAAGCGCTCGTGTCATGGGACTCTTCCATACCCGGGTGTAGTTGCTGGTTTAATAAATCGGGCCCGATTTCCTTTTTTTGGAACTGGAACAGAAATTGGGGCCAAAAATCTGCAATGGGAGCCCGGCGCTAATCAGAGTCCTCTGCACATGCGCGATGGAAACGTGTTCTTGTAGTGCAACTAAAGTTCAGGTTGGAGGGCCAAAGAAATAGTAGTGGCTGAAACTGGAGGGTCATGGTCTTTGGACATTAAATGTCACAGGCAAGGAGACGGCGATTTGATCCGTGCTTTACTCCGTGTCTTTATTAAGAAGGTCAGGGAGGGAGCCTTCTCCCTTTTCATTCCACACTCTGTCCTCTGTGTGTGTCCAACTGCCACTCAAACTCAAATGGTTTTAAAACACTGGTAACATTTTGGGCCTAAATCTCACCGTTTGGGCCTGTAATTAGCAGGAGAAAACGCACTTTAGCTCATAGCCAGCAGCTAACCTGCGCCAGTGACCTTGACACGAGGAGGGGGCGGGGCCAGCAGCAGTGTCCACTAAGGGGCGTGGCCTGAGCTGGTAAGTGATAAAAAGGCGCAGCTGCCGTTTGTTCTTCCTCACTCACAGGACACACTGAGGATTCTCACACACGGTAAAGAACTTATTGCACTGCTACTAAATGAATCTTATTTGCACATATTGGAAGGAGACTTTAACGTTTTTAATAACTTAAGTTTATTTTTGCATTTTTAAAATAGTTTTGCTAAAAAATGAACATGTCTGAGTTCACCTACACTTTAGCTTGTACACTAGCTTAAATATTTTTAGTTTTGAAACTCAATTATGTTCAAATATCTTATTAATGGGTATTTTGCAAGCTTGGTTTAACAATGTTAATGTTAACACATTAAAAAGTCACTCCAATGTTTATCACTATTTAAATGGAAGGGTTATTTTTTTCATATTTTCTTTTCTCATTGCAGAGAACTAGACCAAACCAGGCAAAATGGTGAAAGTTGGCATCAATGGGTAAGAGCTCCTTTTGGCCGTGTAGACATCAGCAGCTAATCTTGTTTTGCAGTATAACTTATTTTAAAGTAATTATTTAGTTTTCTGCACCATTTTGGGTGTATATGGTCTTAAAGCTGATTAAAAAATGACCTCTGGTGATATGACCACTGTGATGATGGTCAGAACAGTTAGAACTGATCTCTTACACTATATAAATGCTGTCTGAATGGTCAGATCAGATGCGGGTCCCCAAATACCAATGTGAACTGTCTGCTTGGAAACAAATCGGGGGGGAGGGTGGAAAGGCTTAAGGTCACTCAGCCACCATTGTGCAGGCTGCTTTTAATTTACCTTAATTAGAAGTGGATCAGAAACACACGGTACCACTTGTTGCTAAACATGATGGTCATATGCGGCGTGTTTAACTGATTTACTGTTTTGTTACCAAAATAAAGCGCCCTTTTTAAATGTAATACAACTCGTTTTGGGTGTAAAATGTTAAACCCACACTATATTAAACATCTGAGCATGAAGGCATAACTCTACATATAGACTGCTCAGGATTTTCTTCTCCCTCTATTTACTAACTTTTAAATGATATAGATGCTGTCTCAACCATATACAGCAGCACAAATTGTAGACCACCTGCAGCTAGTTGTTTAACAGTAGCTGAGTAGCAAAAGTGGTTTTGTAACAATGCACAACCCTGTGGACATGGCGCTCCAGCTCCACCCCCTTCATGTTTGAACTTTGGGCCCTCAGCAGATAACTGTTGTAACTTGGGCCCACGTTAAACAGGAAGCCAGTAATTTGCTGTTAAGTTATTGAGCACGTATGTCTGTAACCCTTTTGTGTATTTGTTCTTTATCTCCAACTGAGCATTGCTCTGTCCTCAGTATCTGTGCCAATATTTGGACCTGTTAAAAAGTAACTCACTTGCAGATCAAACACTGCAGTGACGTCACAATGATTACCAAAGTAATGGTTATTTTCAACTTTAACCTCCCACAGAAGTGCTGCAGCACACTCCCCTCCCCCACCCCAATCTTCCCCAGTGCCCCTCCTCCTGAACCTTGCCCTTTCTTCAGCTGTGGTCTTATGTCTCTTGGGAGGGGTTGTGTGTCTTCTACCCAAAGAAAAAGGCTTGATCTCTTATGCCATGTAGGGCCTGCTGAGGTTGAAACGTCTAAATCTTGATTTCACAGCAGTGATCCTCAAGGCAAAATGTTTCCATATAGATGCATCTGAAGAAGTTACTCAGAATCTAACTACCGACCTCTAAACACTGGATCGGTCACGTCCTGCACATAATGGAAAGTTGCCAGAAATGCACAAGTCGCCATTTGTCTCACCAAAGAGCAAAGTTTGTTGATATGAGTAGATGTGCTGCTTTTAACTCCTTGAGGGAATTTCAGTCAATTTGGTGTGAGAACCATTAAACATGACTTCAAATATTTTTTCTCAAATTTTAAAATTTATTCTTGAGTTAACGTCATTCTATACGAGTGTAGTTTCCAAAGTCATGAAGTAGTTCAAGCCTACTTATGTAGTGCAAAATCAGTTGACTTCTATTGCACTCCCAGCCAATAGATTATCTGATCAGATTTAAATGCAGTGTATAAAATGTACAATGTGAATTACAACAAACACGAGTCATGGAGGATGTGTAGAAATGGCTAAAATGCAATTTTGTTCTATAGGAAGCTTACCGCAGTCAAACCAGTGGTGTCTAAACTGTCGTGCTATGGTACAGGCACGACTTGCTGAATTTGACAGCTACGGTCATATATTGCATACATGCATGGGTTTTTAAGTTGGTGTAATTACAATGATTCCTGTTTACACACATACATGTAGAAAACGCACCAAGTTTTCTTGTAGCAGAAACTTTCCCTTACAGCATCACTTACTTACTCGTCCACATGGCTATTTCCTATATGAAAGTTTTTTTTGTTTTTTTTTTTGTGATGCACTCAACTTACATGGCAACAAACGCCTGCACTGAGTAGAGTCAATGTTTTAGAGGTCAGTGCTCGAGTTCAGCTTCCTTTTACTGTAGCTTAGTGTTGGTAAAACGCTGCCATCTGGAGGCCAGACTTACAAATTCTGCACTTTTCAGATTTGGCCGCATTGGTCGTCTGGTGACACGTGCCGCTTTCCACTGCAAGAAAGTGGAGATTGTGGCCATCAACGACCCTTTCATCGACCTGGAATACATGGTGAGACTATCTAGTGATTCATTCAGGGGAGGGTTTAAATGGGTTACAAGTTTTTAAAATTTGACTGTACACGTGACTTATTTTTAAACTTGGTGTAAGATGGGGGTTTTTCTTCTGATGCATAAATGTGACTTCCACTCTAAAGAAGTGAATGTGTCTTTAAAACGTGTTCTACACAATCTGACTGTAATCTAGAACTTAACGTTCTGCAAAATAAACTTTTAATTATCGCTTTAATATATAGGTCTACATGTTCAAGTATGACTCAACCCACGGCCGTTTCCATGGCGAGGTCAAGGTTGAAGGTGATAAGCTGGTCATCGATGGACATAAAATCTCAGTGTTCCATGAGTATGTTCACTTACTGCTTTTTTTGGGGGGGGGGGAAACGCAGTGTAATGACCTGATGAACAATGAATAAAGCTGAATGTTTAATCCGACTCTCCTTTGCTAATTAATTTTCAGGAGAGACCCTGCCAACATCAAATGGGGAGATGCTGGTGCTCAGTATGTGGTGGAGTCCACTGGTGTGTTCACCACCATTGAGAAGGCCTCTGTACGTACTCAGTCCTGTCCCAAACCCACAAAGTTGTAGTATTAAGATGGTTAGTGACCTGCACTCTTCTAGTTGATTTATTTCCTCTTTAAACATTTCAGGCTCATCTGAAGGGTGGCGCAAAGAAGGTCATCATCTCTGCACCCAGCGCAGACGCTCCCATGTTTGTGATGGGTGTCAACCACGAGAAGTATGACAAGTCTCTACAGGTTGTCAGGTAAATATGAATACGCAGTCTGAAAATGTGTAAAAGTAGGCTGTAATGGCATTTCAGAGTTTGGCTTTAAGATGACCAAAATAATTTGGCACTCCAAAGGAAGTTACATTTTTGGCTTAGTTTATTTGTTGGAATTTCTCAACCTAAAACTTCCCAGAATTTGTGAAAAGGTTTGGTGTGCAGCGTGAACACGGATAAAAGGGCGGAGCCAGGAAAACTTTTGGACTTGACAGATGGATGCAGTCTGATTGTTCCTCTGGTTTAAACGTGTAGGTTTGAAATTGCAATTAGTTGTATTAACTACAAAATGATGAATCCACCTCAGGGCTCAGAAGCCAGGTTGGGAACCAGGGGACTATAAGACATTAAAAAATATATCAAATTTGAGTCTAGACTTCATATCCATTTGGCAAACTGTTCAAATGGGGGGAAAAAAACTGACAACCAGTTGTCTTTGTTTTGTCTCCATAGCAATGCTTCCTGCACAACCAACTGCTTGGCACCCCTGGCCAAGGTCATCCACGACAACTTCGGCATCGTTGAGGGTCTGATGGTGAGAATTAGTGTTTTGATGGCGCGATGCTAAGCAGACTTGACACCAGGTTAAACACTGCTATATTCTTTGACCTTTTCCCTGTCTGTCCATCAGAGCACAGTCCATGCCATCACAGCCACCCAGAAGACAGTGGACGGTCCTTCTGGCAAGCTGTGGAGGGACGGCCGTGGTGCCAGCCAGAACATCATCCCCGCTTCTACTGGTGCTGCCAAAGCTGTCGGAAAGGTTATCCCTGAACTGAATGGGTTGGTATCAAAAACTGATGCGTGCCACACCTATTTTACTATATTTCTCTATTAATGGACCCTTTTTACTGTGGGAAAACATAGCCTGTAAATCCAGTATTTATTTTGACCTGATCTAATACCATGTCTTACAGCAAGTTGACAGGCATGGCCTTCCGTGTCCCCACCCCCAACGTGTCAGTGGTTGACCTGACAGTCCGTCTGGAGAAACCGGTTAGTTGCCCCAATCTGCAGCTCTTCATAACACTTGACTAAGTAAAATCAGTCTGTAGGCCATAAACAAATGCAACCTGGACATGTAACACTGACTTTCAGTGATTTGTTGTTTTGTTCATAGGCCAAATATGATGACATTAAGAAGGTTGTCAAGGCTGCAGCTGATGGTCCCATGAAGGGCTTTCTGGCGTACACGGAACACCAGGTTTGTGCTCAACTGTTGCCTTTACTGTTTTGGAAATAAGTCACATGCTTAACATTGTTTTTGCCCCATGCTCCTGCAGGTTGTGTCTACAGACTTCAATGGTGATATTCACTCCTCCATCTTTGATGCTGGTGCTGGTATCGCCCTCAATGACCACTTTGTTAAGCTAGTGTCATGGTATGCCTTCACGCATGGACTGACGCACATGTTATCAGTCACACATTTTTGGTAATATTGGTGTCGGTAACTGTTTGCTTTTCTTTGACACCAGGTACGACAACGAGTTTGCCTACAGCCACCGTGTCTGCGACCTGATGGCCCACATGGCTTCCAAGGAGTAAAGAAACAGGCGCAATGCTACATCACATTACTGTTCCAATCCCAGAGGTGTAAATTTACAAAAACTGTACAATCTGTGACACTGCCTGGTTCCAGATTGTCGGCACCCCTCACTTTTGTGCCTGAGCACATGTGCCACAGATGGCAAACAAACATGGATTTAAATTGATGACCAACTTTTTTGTTATAATTTCCCTCTTCTGTTTAAGATGTACATCTGTGGTACTAATGTGTTGAAGTAAAGTCCTCTTTGTGAGATACATGGTCTCCACTCCTTTTACTGTCAGAACAAATGTTTAAAAACGGCTGTGGTGGAGCTCAAGTGGAGCGACTGTGCAACCTGAACTCCTGTCATGTCCGAGTGGTGCAGCTGTCACGGTCACCGCCTGCAAACTGAAGCATGGATAAACTTGGATACTGAAGTTTGAGGTCACAGTCCTGTTTCTGATCTCTAAAACATCCCGTGATGCATAGGAGTCATGTTCGCTGATTAATTTATTAATTTTTTTTGAACCATTAAAAAGGCTCCAAGGTGACTGACACAGCTATACATAAAGTTAAATTTTTAACAGGGTTACACACTTGATAAATCAGAATGCTATTAAACTGTCTAGTTCTAACTTTGTACAGGAATAACATGAATAAGTGTTCATTTAATAGCTATATGATAAACTACATGGGTATTTGGGTGCCTGCAAAGATTATTTAAAAAGCTGTGCTGCACACATTTACATAAACATGTAAAGTAACAAACCATACATTTTCACAACTGGTGCCTTTATATGCATTGCTCAACACAACTGGATTGGCTAATTTGATATGTATAAAGCAGCTCCTGTTGAGGGCCATTTCATTTCAATAATGGACCCATTTAACAACCTGATCAGAACAGTTTATTTGGTCAACAAAATCACATGATTGAAATGAATGTACACAGTATGGCAGAGGATGACGGCATAAAACTTTCAATTGTGGTTCTGGGAAAAGTAATCCCTAAACATTTGGTAAATGGAAGTAACAGACTAAAACTAACTTAAATGATATTAGCAGATACAACAGAATCACTAAAAAAAAAAAAAAAAAAAAGTTGAGCTTTCGGCAGTATCAGACCAGTCTTCAGCCGTTATGCCGTTGAGAACTCAAATCTCACTAGACCAGTTCAGTTAGTTAGACCTAACTGATGTGAGTAGAGATGGGTGGAATATCAATGCCCCAGTCTCTGTTCCAAGGATGGCTCCCTGCGTTTAATCAGTATGGCTTCTTTCACCTTACATTTGATATCAGTCTCTTATCCCTTCAAAGAGAAGGAATGTCCCGTTGTCTGGCAATGTTCCTTGACAGAGTTCTGTGCTTTGCTTTGATCTTTGATTCTCGTACCAAGAGGTCTGGCTTTCTCCCACAGTTTTGCTCAGTCATTGCACTGGATGTGGTATACTACTCCACAAAGTTTGTCCATCGGTGTTTTGTCTTTAGAGTTTACCGGCTGAGATCTAACAGTGTTCACTGGTTTGTGGTACACTTTGACACCGTAAGAGTTGAATATCCTGCTTAGGGTCTCAGATGTACCCTTGATGTATGGGAGTGCCATAGGTGGTATAGATTTCAGTCGTTCTTCTCTTGACTCTCTTTGCTGTCTGGGATGTTCATGGACCATGGAGTGTAGCCATTTGCCTTGAGAGCTTCTTTGACGTGTCTTTCTTCTTGCCTTCAGTCGGTAATCGGTTCCTTCGCAGGATGGATTAGTGTACGTACTACCGACCGTTTGTGTTGTAAGTGGTGGTTCAACTGGAAGTTGAGGTGGTGGTTCAACTGGAAGTTGAGATACTGGTCAGTGTGAGTGGGCTTCCTATAGACCGTTACCTTGGTGCTGCCATTAGCCGCGATATGTATACACGTCGAGGAAGGGGATTTTACCCTCAGACTCTTCTTCCCTTGTGAACTTGATGTGTGGCTCAATCGAGTTCAGGTGGTCTGTAAACTTGTCCACATCATCGCGGTGCAGGCAAGTAAAAGTGTCATTGATGTATCAATACCAGAAGTGTGGTGGAGTCTCTGCCGCTTCTATAGCGCTGACTTCAAAATCCTCCATATATAGGTTCACCACTATCGGAGATAGAGGTGAACCCATAGCGGCTCCATGCTTCTGGATGTAATACTTGTACACAAAGTAGTGCTCAGACAAAATGCCAGTAACACCATTACTTGTTCCATGGATGTCGTTAGGCCTATTTGGGGGGGGGGGCTGAAGCCCCCCTAAAATGTTCCTAAGCCCCCCCTAACAATTTTTTTTAATTTTATTTAAATTTTTTTTTTAGGAAATCATTGCAGGCATGCACTTAACATAAAACAGGATTATGAGTTGAAATAAATACAAGTTATTTGATCAAAATTATCGTTCTGAATATTTACCCTGCTATACTCGCTAGACGGGTGGGCACTAGGACCTAGGGGTAAGCTCAGGGTCAGTTTTCCTGAACTGCCCGCAGAGTTTAAAAGGGATTAATGCGCCGTGAATGACACAGACTGAAACTGTAAGTCGGTGTTAATAACTGTTAATTGCTTAACTTTAACTACTTTTAAGGGGCTATCTCACCTGCTGTTTTTCACATGCGGTAAGCAACCACGTGAGTTTTATTTGGATTAGGAATATTTTGAGACTGTATTTTGCAGCAAAGTGTTCCAAATCGACACCAAAAAATGCAAATGGACCACAGAATGGGCTCGTGTTATAAGCTCGACATTTACGTGGTAAAGTGATTTAAAAATAACTAAATTCCACACCATCATCAACTCGGCAAACATCACCATCTGTGGCACAAAGTCAGCAACTGGGTTTAAATGTGGGCGGCTGGAGCATTTGTGGACTGACAGCTGTGGAGCTGTTGGTGCCACTGTCCCTGCCAGGGGCGGCTCTAGATATTTGATTGGGGGGGGGAGCCAGCCTCTGAAAAATCTGAAATTAAAGGTACATTTTCATGTAATCTGTTGCAGTTCGAGCATGTCCAGTGGGGACAAAGTATACACACCATTGGGCTTTTACACATTTTAATTTCTTTATGCCATTTTGGGGGGAAAAAAGTAATTCAGGGTTCTCTATATATTAAAATTTCTAAAATTATCCTCTTTTAACTCAAACTGCGAACAAATCTCTACAACTTGGTATAAATTAAATAAAAATATCTAAGTCAAAATGATGGGTTGCATAAGTATTGGCACCCTTTAATATAACACAAGTAAACCATCAGTTTTACAGCCAGTTTTCTTTAGAAATGTCGGGGGATGGATACATGAACATTTCCAAGCTATTGAATATGTCTTGGACTTCATTCACATCAATTATTAAGAAATACAAACAGTATGGCAGTCTATGGATTGGAGAAACTGTGCATAGTGCAACTTTTGTCTGTTGCATCACCACTCACAGCTTCATAGTGGAGCAGAGAAGGATTTTCATACAATAAAATAGATCACATCTAGGCTAGCATCTCCCATGTGCCTTCTGGCAAACAGTACATGAACATGTACAGTCTTATTTTTAAGGAAATCATT
>OMMV01234936.1:0-15608 GCA_900302635.1 Chatrabus melanurus | reverse complement strand
TCATAAGTAGTTCCTGAGATATTCAAAATGAATGTTGCCCTAGCAACCATTGTTTACCCCTAGCAACCAAATCAACATTGCCTGGAAGACCTTCCAAAGGCCTTTCATATGAGCCAAACATCAAGTGTCTATCATAAGTAGTTCCTGAGATATTCAAAAAGAATGTTTCCCAAGCAACCATTGTTTACCTTAGCAACCATGTCAACATGGCATAAAAAAACCTTCCAAAGGCCTTCCATAAGAGCCAAACATCAAGTCTCTATCTTAAGTAGAAGCTGAGATATTCAAGAAAGAGCTTTTCCCTAGCAACCATCATTACCATAACAACCAAACTGACATATCATGAAAGCCCTTCCAAAGAACATTCAAATGAACTTAACATCAAGTTTCTATCTTAAGTGGTTGCTGAGATATGACCCAGAAAGGTCACTTGGCGGGACATCATAACAGACCGACAGACACGGGGTTGGGTCCCCGGTGGAGTACTGCTGGGTGGTCTGTCCATTACACGGGACATGCCACAACTGGGGTACAAGTTATATGTTTGATCACTTTTGCAAAAAAAAAATAAAAAATCAAATTCCTGTATTTCAGGTACATATGTTGTATATTACGGATGTAAAAAAAAGACATCATTTTATAATAAATCTTCAAAAAAAAATCTTATTGTAGAATTGAAATGGCATTAAATTGCATCTGTTTCCAAAAAATACATCATTTACTTCAGGCACAACATAAAACAGGTGTTTGTGCTGGTGGATTATGAGGAGACTTTAGCTGGAAAACTAAAACGCGTAATGATTCAAAGTCTGTGTCACGCTGTGTGGCTGTTAGTCAGCGATTTGAAATGGGGAAAAGAATAGAGCACACATTTATTTACGGCCCAACACATGGGACGGAAAATAGTTGTTAGCTCAGCAAATCAACACAAACACACACACTGACCGAGAAACTGGAGGCAAACTCCTACAACACATAAATAACGTGATGGTAAAAACAAAACATGGCCATTAGCTGGAGTGCCGGCTGTAAAACACATAAATATGTAAAAAGACTAGTTGTAATGGTTAGAACATTAAATATGGTCACATAAATAGAGGGAAAAAACCAGCAACATTAAATATTACAAGTCAGTTTGTGGAGTTCAGTATGCTGCTTTTGTCTACAGCCTCTAGAATGGTCGATTCCTTGAGGGCTAAATTTGGACTTCTTAAATAATTAGTTTTTGAAATTGAAATATCTCAATGCTGAAGTGACCCTTACATCTGAGGTATTTCTGGACTGCGTCCTCAACATTCCAAGCTATGCGTGATATGATTCCATTAGCAAGCCCAATGCTATGATACTTGAAAATTACTGTGGGATAATGAAGGCGCGAGAGTACCGTATTATCCGGACTATAAGTTGCACCAGGGTATAAGTCGCATCCGGTCAATAAGTTGCATTTATTTTTGAAATGTGTTGCTACTGCTTCATGCACCAAGAAGCAAAATTAATTTAATCGGCACATCATTTATTCATGACACAGACACCATGTTAGTGAGCAGAAGCTAATGGGCTCATTAATGTTACTGTACGAGGCACAAAGACCTGAAGAGTAAACTGCTTCTTGTGGCCACTGAACAGACGATCATAGGTGAGGTAAACATGCAGTGTAATCAAACATTTTAAAACTTGCCGCATTATTTGTTTATAATGCAATCACTGCGTTAGCGAGCAGAGGTTTAACAGGCTAATTAATGTTACTGTACTAGTTCCAAAAAAAAAAAATCAGAGTAAACTGCTTCTTTTGGCTCTGTTCAATGTAATCAAACATTTTAAAACTTGCCGCATTATTTATTTATAATGCAATCACTGCGTTAGCGAGCAGAGGTTTAACAGGCTAATTAATGTTACTGTACTAGTTCCAAAAAAAAAAAAATCAGAGTAAACTGCTTCTTTTGGCTCTGTTCAATGTAATTAAACATTTGAAAACTCTTTTGTAAAACATTTGTAAACGATAATAGCCTCACCTTAGCTTAGCCTAGCTGACTTGCCTATGCTGTTCTTGTTGTCTCACACAGTCGAAACAAGTGTTGTGCCGAGTAATATGAAGGTTATATTCCCTCTTTTTATTCAAGAGTGTGGTCTTTCAGTTTGAGAACATGGTTTATTAAATTCACTCATCCTGTAAGACAAAGAACGTCTTTCTCATTCAGAGCTGCTTCTTCTTCTTCAATTCTACATTGAATTGAATTGAATTCTTCTTCTTGTTTTACAGCGGTTGGCATCCAGCTTAATGGTGTGTTACTGCCACATTCTGCTGTGGAGTGTGAATCACAGTACTCGTTTAGTATACAGGATCAGCTTGTCACGGTGCCATCTTGTCACCATAGATGATAATGCAGTATTTTTTTCATATATAAGTCGCTTTTGAATATGAATCACAGGACCTCCAAAACTAGGGAAAAAAAACACGCGACTTATAGTGGAGCTCAACTGGTCAAAATTAAAATTCAGTGTTTTTAGGAGTCGCACATCTCAAAGACCCTTCATCAGATTTGAATGAAATGCTTTTTATCAGGCAGCTCTGTATGTCTACTAATTGTCATATAAAGATTATAGTGGGTAATAAAGTCTTTTTTTAAAAATCGACACTTAAACACACCCTGAGTGTGATCCTCACATTTGTTCTGCATCAGCACTGATGAACAACATGTTTACTGCCACCTTCTTTATGTTTTTGTCTGCATTTCTAGCGGCACTTCTCCGTCTTTGCGCTGTCTTTCCCCGGAGCCGAGGCCCTGAGCACCATCTACACTTCCATTCTCTCGCAGCACCTGAAGGGACAAGGTTTGGGCGCCGCTCTGCAGAAGACCTGCACCGCCCTGGTCCAGTTAGCTCTAACGCTGCACCAACTGGTCTCCTCCACCTTTCTGCCCACAGCAGTCAAGTTCCACTACATATTCAACCTGCGAGACCTCGCCAACATATTCCAGGTGACACAGATAACCCGAGCAAATGTTCAGTTCCCTCCTTGAAAGAGTGTGACACCTTTGGAAACAGATGCCTCTACTCACCGGATCCGCGTGAATCACGCGATTCACAGCATTTCTTGCAGTCCAGCAGACGTTAGTGAGAAGATGTTCCTCCGTTTAGCTCGCAGTTACACCGCAAGTTAAGCGGAGTTAAAACAACTCCATAAGAGTTAATCTCAACCCTTTTAAAGTGCCTGTATGGGTCCACAGTCTGCAGTGCTGTTTCAACACTTCAATTGTTGACATTTTAACGCCATAGAGTTAATATTAGTTGAAATATGAGTTGAGATTTAAAAATTCAGTGTTAAAAATCTGCACATCATTCAGCCACTAATGCTAAGGAGCTGCCGTGCAAAACGAAAGAAATAACGAGAGTGAGGGGAGTGCTGTTCTTTCACCTTCCTCGGCCACATTCTTCTGTCTGGTCAGGGACTTGAACCTATTACACTCTGATTATCAGCCCCCTTCTCTAACCTTCAGGCTGCCGCTTCCCCAAACAGAACGGCACCAACGTGACGAAAAAAAGTAACGTTGTTGGAATGTAACTAAAAAAAACAACCCATGCATTTCACATTTACATATGAGGTCCATGTAAGGAATAGTGGGCATTTGTTTTCTGGCTGCCGAGCCCAAACTGAAACTGAGCAGGATCCAGTAGATTACTGGATTGGCCTGAATATAAGACGCGTCCGATTATAAGATGCCCCCCTCCCCCATGTTTAAAGACATGCTTTTTTTGAAGACCAAATCTTGTTTTTAAAAAGAAAATAAGGTGAAAATAATGCCAATAAAAAGCACAAGGAAAGAGGAAATCAAAACCGGTGAGGTTGCATAAAGCAGTAATAAAGTGCAATAAAGTGGTGCAGTAAACAGTGCTAATTGGCCTACCTTGTCATGTCCTCTTTGTCACGAGCCGACGTACTCCCTGTACTTGTCTTACCGGCAAATGCCCAAAAAGGTCACTTGAAAAAAAAACCTTCAACTGTTTCGAAGGTCAGAAACAACCGTCCCTGTTAACAGAGTCTGCTGAAAAACCTGTTTGGCTGCAGAACGTGGTGCAGAACGTGGCTCCAGTTTTTTCCTGGTCCGAGGCGGAAGTAAAACGCGGCACGCGACATGATCGCTGGTCAGACGCCGTTTCTCTCTTTATAAATCTCTCCTGATGCAGTTTGAGCAGCAAAAATATCGTGGCTCCTTTGTTGAAATAAAGTTGCAGGGAGAAGTTTGTGCGCGTGTCACAATAGGCAGCGCAGTGCACAGGAATGGAATTAAGTCTGACGTGGGAACCACAAGGCCTTCTGGGAGAACTGCGAATAATTGTAAATCACGGTGATTTAATGTGTTATTTGTAAATATTATGTGCTGGTTCTTGGGGTGATCTTGTTGAAGTTAAAATGCAGACATTTATGATTTGGCACGCTAAGTGTAACTTGTATCTGAGACCATAATACTAGTTTGCTGATGAGATCAGCTCATGGCATTCACCAATGTTTGGCCCCACCTATTGTTGCGGATGTATGACATGCAAAAGTCTTGTCTGCGATTTTTTTCAGATATATTTTTCAGAAAAAAAAATTCGGGTAGGCCAACACAGTAACACACTGAGTGTTGAAAGCCAGTATCAGAAAGTTCCAGATCATCATATCAACTGACAGTGTGTGGCTTTAACATCCAGTTTTGACAACAACTATGGTGGCAACAACTATGGTTGATTGATAAATCAAGGGAAAGCCATCATCTGATTGACTCTAGATGTATCCGAAAAAATAGTCTGCTGCTACATTTCTCACCAGAATTTTAACGCTTCTGAATTTGCATGGCACACTAAACATTGTCAAGATAGGGCCCAAGCTGATTTAACCCCGACACCTTTAAGGTGGGACACCAGTGTGGTGTCAATTCAATTGAAATTAACACCAGAACCTTAACACTTTACACTGAAATGCCTTAACACTGGAAATTTAACACTGAAGAATTTGCTTTATAGGTGTCACTGACGGCAGGAGCAAAATACGCTGAGAAATACCTCTCTATGGTGAAGACTCCAGGAAAAAAATCCAAATCACAGCCAACATTTAATCAGCTGTTTCCTGTCTCTCAGACCATCTCTGCGCAATATTTTGTTGAAATCAGTGCACGCCTTTTTGAGTTATTCTGCTTTCAATCAGACATTCAGACAAATTCCTGAATTTGCATTTGGATCATCCTTAAAAAATCAAAATCACACCTTCCCAGTCCACAAACCCACCCCTGCAAAATAAATAAATAAATAAATGAATAAATAAATAAAATAAAAGAAGTCATGAAATTAATCCATCCAGGAATAATTATCATGTACATTTCTCTTTGAGAAGTTCAACCTTTCACAATAAAGTGACAGAAGTTTGCAAAAACCTCAAAAAGCCCCTGTTAAACGTTGCGGCTTGACTTGCTCTGTGCTTCACAGCTCTGCTTCCCACGAGGGGAGACGGGGCTCCGTCACTAATTTCTCATCTAAATGATTATTGATTTAAGAGCTGGCTCTAAAAGCTGGAAATAAGTCTGAAATATGTGGAACAGAAAATAGAATGGATTTTCACTTCCACGGGTGTTAGTGATGATTTAATGTATTTAAATGAATATAATATCAGAGCACAAGGGCTGTCAGGGGAGAAGCTTTTGGGGCAATATTTCTTTCAAAATCCTCCACGGTTTCACGGAGGGCAGGCTCTCATTTAACGCGCTCCGTTGTATAATTAATGCTTTAAGCCAGTCAGCCTGAGAAACTTCATTTTTCATAATGCTGAATTCTCATTCTATTTTTAATGAACTATGTGGAGAATACATAGACGCTCTATGATATCCTTTATTATACATGTCTCTTTAAGTTTATTATTATTATTATTATTAAAGCTGTAAATAGTTATTATCTCTGTTAATCAATTCTGGTGTTTATTTCTAGTCATTCGATTTGTCTATAAAACTGTAAATAAAATAATGACATCTTCTTTATCCCACAGCAGTCCCAAATAAAATATCAATTTATAAAGATATGAACAGTAGGTCACATATATTATTAAATAATCATAAGCTACACTGTGATTCAAAGCTGTGATACAATTCTATTCAACTACAATTCCATATTGTTTTAACTTAGAAATAATCTCTTTTGGTTGCTGGGTCATTCCGTGGCAAATCAACGAAGAATCTGCCAGCATCCCTCAGAATTTTGTAAATCTTTGTGGGATGATTGTGATTCATGAGTAACACCCAGAAGTCTCACATTTTTACTCATGTCCTTTTAATTAGTGAGATACACACTAACGAAACCTGGTAAAGGTGCAATCTCCCCTAGACGTTTGGGCCAACGTAGACGAATGTATTTGCAAATGTCAGTGTCTGCTGGCCTTCGCTAGCCTCCGCTAGCTTCCGTTGGCCTCCGCTCGCCTCCGTTGGCATCCGCTGGCCTCTGTTGGCCTCCGCGGGGTCCGCTAGCCTCTGCTAGCCTCTGTTGGCCTCCGCTGGCATCCGCTAGCCTCCGTTGGCCTCCATTAGCCTTGGTTGGCCTCCTCTGGCCTCCGTTGGCCTCCACTAGCCCCTGTTGACTTCTGCTCGCCTCCGCTAGCCTCCCTTCGCCTCCGCTGGCCTCCGCTGGCCTCTGTGGGGTCCGCTAGCCTCTGTTGGCCTCCGCTAGCCTCCGCTCACCTCTGTTGGCCTCTGCTCGCCTCCGTTGGCCTCCACTAGCCTCCGTTGGCCTCTGCTCACCTCCATTGGCCTCCGCTAGCGTCCGTTGGCCTCCGCTAGCCTCTGTTGGCCTCTGCTCACCTCCGTTGGCCTATGCTCGCCTCCGTTGGCCTCCGCTAGCCTCTGTTGGCCTCTGCTCGCCTCCGTTGGCCTCTGCTCGCCTCCGTTGGCCTCTGCTCGCCTCCGTTGGCCTCTGCTCGCCTCCGTTAGCCTCCGCCGGTGTACGCTTTAAAATTTCTCTGCGTTTGCCGACGTACCTCTGGCTACATTGGAGACCGTTAGAGAAAGTTAATCTCCATGACAACCAAGTTCCCTACGCTAGCCTCCGCTAGCCTAAGGTGTGTCGACCCCCTCACCCACACGTTGCCATGTTGGCAAAAGTCCCGGGTTGTTCTAATGGCGCGCTGGCTAACGCCCGCCTCCGCTAGCACCACATTGTGGAACGCCGAGCTGCGTTTGAGGTTCGTTACCAAACTCCAGTAATGTGATTTTTTTGCTGACGTTTGGCCGATTTTCTCGACTTTGCTCTGCGTTCACCAAACGCTGGGGTAAACGTTATGGTGAGATTGCGTTTTAAACTTGTAATCAGTTCGAGGCTTCTGCATGGCGAGATGAAATATAATTACGAGCCCACAGCTGAAACCCCCGGTGATCTCACGGAGCTTGCAGAGCTTGATCACACGCTCCTTCTCCATCAAGTATTCAGGAGTTCATCTGCACCACAGTTCTTTGAATCCAGCTTTTCTAGAGTCCATTCTTTGTATTTTCTCAAAGGCTTTGTTTTTTTTTAAGGGCTCTCCACAGCGTGACTGGATGCCAAATAACCACGACGCAAACACCGCCAAAGCCTCCACCCAGCTCCTGGGTACTATAGAGACTTCTGGATCTTGCTTTGAACTTATCCAGCTTCTGGCTCTTAACACCTTCGGACAGCCGGCAAGAGGCGAGCAGCCCCGCAGCTCACAGCTCTGCCGAGGCTGTAATTTTTCCCCACAGCACCGCTGTGCTTTTTTTTCCCCTCCACCTTTAGAAGTGGCAAAATCCTCGGCGTGACATTACAAGCACTTTCTCTAATTTCAAGCGAGAAGCCAAAGCTGTTGTCACTCACTGTTTTCTCCGTTGACGTTTCAGATGTTTGCCTCAGCTGAAATAATTGGGGGACTTGTGGTGATTCACTTTGTTTTTTTTTCTAACTTTGGAACTTGCAGATGTAGCCAAAGGCAAACGTCTCATTATGATCAACTCTAATGAGGAGGAAAGTGGAGCTCAGAGGCTCGGCGTGCGCAAAGGTGTTTTTAAAAGTGACAAAGGAAGCAGGTCCAGGCAACAATTAAGGTTGCGTTGTGAGAGGATCACTGCTGTTATTTTGAGTCAAAACTCTCAGGTTAAAGGGTTGTTGTTGAATAATAAGTACTTGGAGCTCATGCACAAATTTTCTCCTTTTATTTTTTTCCGCCCCCTTCTTCACCATCTGTTTCTGCTTCATCCCAGATCTGTGTAACATTTGGTCATTTTCTTTTGAAAAAAAAAAATGCATAGGTAATGAAAAAACATGATTACAGCTTCCAGTATCAAGCATGATATTAAAAAAATTAATCAATAAAATAACAGATTTTCATTTTTGTTCATCAAAATATTTAAGAAAACAGTCCTCGGGCTCTATCTTCCACGTGTTACCCCCGTTCTGTAAATAGCATGCGCACTTGCACTCGTATGGGCGCGTTGGCCTAAATATTAGGTATGGTTAGGCGCACAGCCGGCACGTTGCAGCCGAGACTACCAACCACCAGGTCTAAAGTCCGGCGCTTTGTGTTTCTTTCTTTAAAGAGGCCAACACTCAGACACACACCTTACATAAGCAGGTTCACAACGCACACATACTCCGCTTGCCTGCACATATCGTTGGCGATCACCTGCAACTTTGTGCGAGTATGACGGCGTATTATGGGCACTTTTGGGCAAAATAAAGATAGATTAGTGGGAGGAAAGAACACATTTCAAGAGAGAGACTCACACAAATCATGTGCTTTTCAGGGAACATATGATAAATAATATTATAATATTAATATGCAGCCGTGTTCAAAGCTGTTGCGCCTCGCTGATGTGTGCATTTGGAATACCTTTGATGTGAGGTCGCAAAGTGAAGTGATGTCGCTCCTGAAAGTTGGTATCTTTTTATAGGGCTGGCTTAGTTTAGCCAGGGAGTGGTCACTTGGAATCGGTTGGATTACTGCAAGTATGGATTTTCTGCTTAAATTGAGTTTTTCACCTCAGACCTATTCGGCAAAATCAGTAAAGCGTATCTGAGTTTTGTTTGTTTGTTTTTTTTGCCCCAGATAAGCTCACAACAAGGTCTCCATATTATTGCATGACAATTTTTTTAGGACATTAAAACAAGCTACTCACAGAATTACAAAAAAATAGGGAGGTGCATTTTTAAATCCCTTGAGTGTACAAATCCTTACCTCACCGCTTCACTGTTTCACCTCAGGGAGCTTTGGTGGCCTCTGATCCACTAACTCACCAGAAGCCCTTTCGCCTCTGCCCGCTTTCTCAGTCCCACAGCGATGTGCGCCCGGGGCACTTTGGTTTACAGGGAATGACAGACGCCACTTTAGTTGGTTGATATTATGTTCGGACTACGCCCTCGCCAAATGAACACAGTAAATCTAAGCTCTTTGCGCCCAGTGTCCAGCTTTGTGCTGATATGTCCCGCTGCTTAAATAGCCATGTGTGCTGAGACACGCCCAAAATTGGATTTGCGCCCTCTGCTCCACTTGTGTTTTTGCGCCCCTTGTCATCTTTTGGAAACCAGTAACCTGTAACAATAACACTCGTTATCCACATCGCCCTGCTTTTCAGTTTTTTGTTACTGTTATTCCATTCCCGGTCACGCTACGTGTCTGTGTGTCCTTGGACAAGACACTTCACCTGCATTGCCTCAGTCCACCCTGCTGAAAACACGTACTGGCCTTAACCTGTGATGGACTGGCATCCCATCCAGGGGGAGGTGTAGACTTTGAGCCACTTCACGCTACAGTATCCGGCGAAAAGCACAGACACCAGTGGGACTCGGGACCTATATAGGACTTACTTGCAAAAGCAAGTAGAAAATCAATTCTGTTGTTAACTTGCTATCAGTCATTTATACCTCAGAGATTATGTTTTCATTCTCATCCGCATGTTTGTTTATTTTATAGATTACTCAAAACATTCTCAGCTGATTTCCACAAAACATGAACGTAATATTGATCATTGTAAGAGGCAATGATCCAGATTGAATTTAACCTATTTCACCCCATCGCTGCTCAATCAGCAGCTGCTTCCATTACGCAGATCAAACTGTCATAAAACCACATTTTAATGTCTGTTTCAGTTTGATTTCTCTGCTACAGCACATCGCTAACGAGCTGTTGTAAATGCATTTAAGCTTCAGTGTTTCATTTGGGTTGAAAATAAAGCATTTCAGGACAGAGGTCGCTGAAATAAAGCAGTCAGTCATATTGGACATGTCCAATTGGCATGAAATCAGCATTTGATATTTCCTGCAGTCTACATCCAGACAGTATTAAATACATCAATTCAATATACAGTCAGGTCCATAAGTGGTTGGACAGTGACACAATATTTGTAGTTTTGCCTCTGTGCACCACCACAATGGAGTTGAAATGAAACAAACACTGTGTGCTTGTAGTGTGGACTGTTAGCTTTAATACAAGAGGTTTAACAAAAATATCACATTAACCATTTAAGAATAACAGCCTTCTGTATCCATAGTTCCTCCATTTTCATAGCTCATAAGTAATTGGACAAAAGAAATGTCAGGATTATTTTAATACAAATCATCACATTTGCAGACAGTTTTCTTTGGACAAGTCAGAGGACGGATACATGAACATTTCCAAGTCACTGAATATGTCTTGGACTTCATTTACATCAATCGTTAAGAAATATAAACACCATGGTACTGTATGGGAAATCTGACTGAAGTAGGCAGTTCTCAAAAACTGAGTCAAAGTGCAAGAATTCTACAAGTGAGGAAAGCCACCAAGACATTCATAACAACTCTGAAGGAGTTACATTCTTCTTTGGCTGTGATTGGAGAAATTGGGAATAGTGCAGCTTTTGTCTGTTGCATCACCAGATATACAGCTTCATTATGAAGTGGAACAGAGAAGGATTTTCTGTAAAAGAAGACATGAAATTTCCACAACAGTTTGCCAGAAGGCATGTGGGAGACTCAAGCCTAGAGTTGATCTGTTTTCTTGTACTAAACACCTTCTCTGTTCCACTCCACCATAAAGCTGTGGCTGATGGGCCAACAGGCAAAAGTTAATCTGTGTACAGTTTCTACAATCACAGCCACAGCAGCCTATAACTCCTTCAGATTTGTCTGGGTGTCTTGGTGGCTTCCCTCACTGACTGTAATTTCTGTTTTTAAGTGGAAGATTCATTCATTTCATGAAAACATGCACAGACTTTTCCTACTTTTCTTGTGCTACCTTGTCCTTGATACTTTTTGTCTCCATAAATCTCCAGCACTAACTTTGTCCAAACAGTGGGCGATCATCACGCTTCACAGACGTTAAATTAGACGTACTACAGCGATGTACAGTAGCCGAATTTGACTAACAGGGCAAAGCAAACAGTTTTGCGTCCGACTGGGAGCGTTGTCAAAGACAGCTCCACTTTGCCGTGAGCGTTCTATGCAGCCGACCACCGGGCATATCCGAGGGCCTGTCTCCTCAACGTCAGCCTAAATGAGCTCCTTGAAGCTCAAGAGGAAAGGAAGGCGATAACAGAAAGATAGACGGAGTAAAAGACAAGGACAGATACGGGAGAGGAAGAAAGGGAGTACATGAAGCTCCCGGTGCAGAGCGAGTCTGACCGAACTGTACTGACTGCACACTATGTCTGAATGATGTTCGGGAAAGTCAGCTGGGTGCATTTGTTAGCGAGGAAAGCGTTGTTTGTGGCTCAGAGCAGCTGTCAGGTTATTGGAAACTGTGCAGACGTACGGACAGATACATGCCGACACCCAGAACTCTCTAATCCCCCTTCTCCGAGTCCAACAAAGCAAGGAAAGATCAGGGACAGCAAGGATGAGATAGTCTGCCAAAGTGGACCAAATGGAAGCGAAACAAACTTCTGTTTGCTGCTCAGTTTGTTAGCGCTTTGCTGTTTGTTTGATGAACAGCAAAGCCACGAGTATGACTGTTATATAGAGTTGCCATATGGTGTTTTGTTTTGCTCAACCGCGCTTCTACACAGTAAATGTGAGATGTCACGATTGACGCCATTAAGCAATGAAATGGAGGAGAAAGGGGCAGATTCATTAAAACTCCACCAGTCAAAAGATTAGAAAAAGTCACCAAAAAACAACAAAAAAAAACACACCATCTCCGCTTTCGGAGATGGTGACAGTAATTCCAGCTCGGTTTTAAATGACACACACGGGCGAACGTGTCCGTGCACACAGCACGCCGCCCCATCTGCACCATCAAACGCTGGATTTAGACAACCAGTTGTCACAGTGTGATACGGCGGCAGATCGCATTCAGCCGGCTTTGCCCCCAGAGATTATTCTGTTGATTAGAATAAATTCCAGAAACTCACAACATCTGCCTGCCGAAGCCGCTGCCTGCACAGTGACTGTGTGCAGAGGGCAACAAACAGTCCTCCCCTTCCTCATCCTGTGCAGATCGAATTCTGCGTAGCTCCTAGATTACACCGAGTTACGCCTGGCCGCGTTGGGATAGAAAACCATCACTTCATGCAGGCGTCAGTCACTCTTCATTGCCATAATTTTCTGCTCCAATTCCAACTTTTTAGAATGCAGACCTGCATCGCCACATCCACCACACTACGGAACTGCCCTGGGATGGCAACCACCAAAGTAGACAGCTGGTCCATCCCCACCGCTCGAAAGTAACCATCTATCTGCTGCAGCCAGGTGAAACATGGGCGTCCCGTTGGCCTTCTCCAGGAATGGAGTTTTCAACACTGGAACACCTGTGTGCTGGATCATCCACAGAGAAACGCACCACATGGTCAAAACGTGGTAGCTGGCATTCCCTCACAATGCAAGTGATACTCCTCGTCTTAGTCTCCCGAATGGCCCATTCACACTCTGACGTGACGTGGCTGAAGCTGGCCGACGTAGCAGATTCTCAAAAATCTCTGTGAGACGCCAGAGAAGACTCGCTTCTGGGGTCCAAATTTCCTATCTTCAACACAGGTCAACGTAGCCTGGCGACAGTCCACCGCGGGCGCACTGGCAGCGCACTCCATGGAGCAGCAGCGCAGCCCGGCGGAGCCGATCGCTGACCCAACGCCCGGGACGCCACATGACACAGCCCACACAAACTTTACGCAACTCTGCGACCTCATCACCCGCCACCTCAAGGACCTCAAACTCACACTCCTGTCACGGCCTCTCCGGGCCGTTCACCCTCTCCGGGCTCCAGGAACCGAATGAACCTCCGACGTTGGCCAGCGGAGGCCGGTGGAGGCGAACAGGGCAGTGACGGAGCACTAGCGGAGGTGACGCAGTGGCAGCGGAGCCCAACTCCTGCCGGCGTTCCAGCATGAACGTCAAAGATTTTAAGCATGTTGAAAACTTTTCCGGGACCACAACGAACACCAGCACCGCCCGTCCAATGTCGACTCAGCCCCCGTGGAGTGTGGCGGACCCCGGCGCTGGTCGATGTCAATCAACTTTTCACTCTCCATCGGCAAACGCCGGACCAATCATCAGAGTGTGAATGGGCCGTAAATAATCGCTCATTTGATGCAAAGTAATTCCAGCGGTACCCAAGGATCCTCCAAAGAGACGTAGCACCAAAGACATCCAGCCATCACCTTACGTCACTGGTTAGTGTCCAAGTCTCACAACCAGACAGGAAGCACCAGGACCCTAAAGACTCGGCTCTTCATTCTCCTGCAAAGATATCGGCAAACACCTCTGTCCAGCGACCTCATGACTCCGTAAGCATTTCCCAGGCATCTCTCTATCTCAAAGGCCGAGGACCCAGAGACATGAGCGTCACTGCCGAGCTAAGTGAATGTCTCTACAAGTTCAACACTTTCACCGCATACAGATACACTTCTAATGGCCGAGTCTAGGAAGTCACTGCTTTAGTCTTAATCCTGGACAATCACAAACCCAGACACTCTGATTCCTCACTCAGTGCTGCAATCAGGATATACATTGATTCCGCAAAGATCACAGCATGTGAAGTCAAGATCAGTAAACCTTTCCTCGCCAACAAAGACACCTAAACCACTGGTTTCCACGAGGGAGGTTAATACATATTGTGAAAGAATAATATAAAAGAATTTATGAAAACTGGATTGCAATCGCAAGAGTTATGACTCCTAAAATCCACTTCTGTTTATTGTATCTTGCCATCTGGGAAACGGTTCAGGTCAGGTCACAGAGCTGTGAATGATTAATAAAATATAAACTGTGCAATTTGACTGTATATTCACTTCCAGCAGATGAATTCCAGAGGGTGCAATTAAAGTGTGGCTCATTAACAGTGTCAAAGTTGCTGCTGCTGACAAGTTTATAGTTCTAAAAAAATATATATCTGACTGCAGAAATCTTCAACTCTGAAGCTTTTTGTTAGAAAGTGTTTTTGCCTTGTTAAAAACATTGTGTAGAATGATTTTGAACATTCTATTGTTGTATTTCTTTATTTATTGTTCTACTGTTCATTACAGTCCAGACCGTTAGGGAGTTATTGGGGGCGGGGGTAATTGGGCAGATTTGACTACAAGTGTGAAATTTGGCACAGATGTAGGCCAGTTCATACTAAATTCATTTTTTGAGGGCGCCGGAGTTGACGATCATTGGATTTGTCCAATATGGTGGTCCAATATGACAATCATAGGATTATGATTGAAGGTTATTTTTTATAGGTTTTTGACCTTAAATTGATGTTAGGGAGCCATTGGGAGGTATGGCACAGGTGTGTCTAAAAGCATGACTGGAGCACCGACTGGCGGAGATCTTAGATTTCTCTAATATGGCCGCTCAAATGATTGCTAACTCAGCCCCCTCCAAAAAGGAATTTAGTATGTTCTACTCTATATCTGTGCAATACCCCCCCCCAATGGCTCTTTTACAGCCTTTCCTTTGGTAGAATCATGAGTTCTTGGAAACTGAGAAGGATTTCCAGTACTGTGTAAAAGTACTGTACTGGAAGTACTGGTTTCCATTCTAAACGTGTAACCGCTTTTCAGCTTTAAAACTACATCATTTGTTTTTAGGCCATAAAAACTACACTATCTTTTATGTGGTCTCCTGCCATTTATTGAAAAATTAGCTTTAATTTAATCATTATAATAATCAGCAACTGCCTTTGTGTTACTGTCTACTGGGTACTACACCCCAAAGAAATCCATTTTATTACATTTTTATTACTGTTTGAAAATAATGTTTGTAAATTGTTAGTTTATTTAACGGAATAAAAACAAATCTCACACTTTTGTTGGAAAAAGAACGTTTGAACATTTCAAATTGTATTTCTTCAGGAGGAAAAAACAAAATCAACACTACACTGTTATCAAAATCCTGGCATGCCTGAAGCCTTTGCACCGCATCTTGTTGTCTTACGTTTCTTTCTTCCATGCAGAATTTTAGGTACAACAAATTAAAGAATTATGGTAAATGGACTGTAATTAGATGGCGCTTTTCCTTCTGCTGCAGGCGCTCGAAGCACTTTTACACATTCGCCCGTTCACACGCGCATGCACACACTGATGTCAGCGTGCTGCCACGTAAGGCGGCGACTGACAATTTCAAATAACTAAGTGGAGCGGAGGCCGAAAATGGCAACCACCAAAAAAGTATGGAGGCCGAAA